>JAQFYM010001427.1:0-33998 GCA_034694785.1 Agrenia bidenticulata | reverse complement strand
TACGGCGATAATTTAATACGGCGCTGAGTTGGGCGCGACGAATATATGAGGCGACGATTCGATCTCGACGAGTAGCATGGGATCCCAGTCTTCTACTGTAGATTCAATACGAGGAATTTTATACTTTTAAGAAGCTTGAGCGAGAGAAAATAGAGCTAAAAGCCTGTCAGTACTGATGGCAGTTTCATATCTGTCCAGCTTTTGGGAAAGCTCCTAAAAATAAATACCTTCTCTCCCTTTTTCTTATGATGATAGATTTGAGTCAGAGACTCACGTGGACTAGAAACGTTAACTTGGTAATTGTATTTATTTTTATGAAGGGGCTACAGCAGAAGCTAAAAGGAAATTAATATCGCAGAACTTTGTATTTTCGGAATTGTGAATGGGGAAAGTTTCATTGCTTTGCATCTAGCCTTGATAAATAATATTTTTATTTCTGTCTTTTTTTAATAACAAATACATATCTGAATTTGCATTTGGCATTTGGGAGGTCCTTTGAAAAAGATGGATGATAATAATGATTTTCAGACCAAGGTCATTTATAACAAATTAGATTCATTCGAAAGTAAAATTGTCTTATAGTGCAGATGCTCCTTGTTCTATTTTTAAAGTTAGTTATTTAAGTGATTTTAATAGCCATAAAATGTTACTTTACAAAGATAAAAAATATGTCAAAGTAATAATAATAGGATTTTCAGTTTCATGCTATAAATTGAATTGTCATTTTCATTTTTTTAAAACTCTAATTTGCTAATCTCTAGATTTAAAACAACAAACATTTAAGTCAAAAGATTTATGTTGTTGACTTGGCATTTTAAAAAAAAAAACAGACGTCGGACAGACGGACAGACGGACACAGGTGATCATATAAGCCCTAACGAACGGGCTAAAAACTAATTTGAAGGGCTTACAGCTAATGCAAAAAAAAAAATTCGGAATTGAATAGGCTCGAATTTCTTTATCCTCCTGGATTTAACAATAAGATGGCCTTACACAATACAGAGTCAAAAGACTTTTTCTTCGATTTTCAATCTCGACATAAACATTTGTAATACGGCATTGACAATTTAAGTTCAAAAAATTCTTTTGAACAGTCTTCTTTGTCTGGTGAAAAAAAGTAAATGCCGTAAATCCTGTACTTTGAAAAATAAACTTTGGAAGTTTAATCCGATATCAAATAGTATTTGGATTGTGGAAAGGTCCGAGCATTACAGAATTAAGTCTTTGCAATCCAATCCTTTGACATCCTATAGTAATTGGATAAATCCGTTTACTATACTACTGGGTTTAAATATTTTTAATTTAAAAAAGTAGTTTCAATGGGAAAGTACCCGGTGACATACATAAAATAACTTTGGTTTATTTCCCCATGCCCGGTTTCAAAAATACTGATTTCCGTTTGGAGTTCATAAAATTTAATTTCCGACTCATTTAACGTTATTTTTTCAGTTAAACATTTCAATCGCATGGTAGTTATTACAATATAAACTATAGACCGATATAATGCTGATTTAATTCACTTCCAGGCTTAAACGATGTCAAAAGCTTGTGTTCTTAGTGGACAGATTTTCATCATTTATTTAGGAAGCTTGCAAGTCCCCTGAGAAATGGAATTCTTTCATTGTCAATGTATAAAATGAAATTTAAATCAAATCTAAAGAAGCCACAGGTTCTATCCTCTGTGATAAAAGATGAACATAATTTTATCCCTTGAGTCTCAGCATTTGCACTCAAGGAAAAACTTTATCTCCAAAGCTCCACCAACCCAACTCCAAGTTCTTAGTCTGAATACCCTACCTACAACGTCTTAAGTACCAAGGCAAAGGAGTATATTCAGCAAAGTCAATCTTATCAGGAGAAAAGGTTGGAAATCTCCAAATCTCCAAGGAGGAGACTTAATCTTGTGGCTGCTGTCGGAATCTCAACTTTCTCATCCGATATGAATGAGAGTCTAGAGATTTTTTTCCCCATCTAGGAATAACAAGGGTGGAGAAGCGATTTCTAAGAATTCGAGATTGTATGGACTGCCTGCCTACTGCATAGAGTATACAGGCCTTGAAAGGAAAGAATCTAATCAAATAGTATCACGGAGCTCAATCTTTACGTAATTCAATGAAGGTTCTTGCATTTATATGGAAATCCGTCGTCCATAGAAATTATACACACAACAGAGAACAGAGACTGAAGCCAAGACATGTCAAAAAAGAGAGAGAGGATGGTGGAATATGAATAGAGTCGGGATGGAGTGAGAATCTCTCTACTACTCAGAATATCTTTCTCCAAATGACTTGCAGTATATAAATCATCATAAGGGAACAACAAAGTTGAAAGTTCAAATAAAATCTTTAATTAGATTCGAAGCTAAGAAATTACATGGATATTTCAAGACGTGTCTGAATTGTCACATAGCACGCTATTCGCATATACGAATGCCGTAGGGGATGAGATTATTTTCTATACTGGAGAAAGATCGTTTTAATAAAGTTTGACGTAGTTAATAGTTTGTATCTTGCATTTTTTTTATACTCTAATGAAAGTTTAGGAACCATATAGTCCCGTTTTTACTAGTTTTTTTTCACGAATTTTCGTTGATACGAGTAACTGGTAAAGGTTTAATTTGAAATTGTATTTCTAAGCATGAATACAAATAGAACTTTCTTTAATTGTTCCCTTTGTTCTTTTCAGCACTTTCATTTACAACTTGATCCCCAAGGTTTAATTTAAAACCCTTGATTGCTGAAATGATAAGTCATTTCCGCAAGCCTTAAAATCTAATTTATACGGCTGATAAAGGAGAATTAAACGGATCTGTGTTGTAACAAGAATAATTCAAAGGATAACCCACAGACAGTAAGAAAACTATTTCCGTCCTTAGCAGAATTTATACTTAGTTCTTGACAAATAAATTAAATTCCCAGGAAGCCAAGGAGGAATACCAGGACTTCTAGGGACTCATTCCCTTTGGAAGTTTCAATTTGTTCTTTTCAAGCTTAAATGCAATTGAAAGGTTGTCTTGAAAATGAAGCTATTATTCAACTATTCCAGATGCTCCACTTGGCTCAAGTCTATGAATAAATTTGTTAATCCAAGAGCTGTTTGCACTTAGGTCGAATTTTCTGAGGATGGGCCTTTTAGGCTTGCAGATTTGGAGTTAGCATGAAGTCAACTTAGGAATTTAAAATCATTGGAAGAATCCAACGCGTAGTTTTACATACAACTAATTAATTTATCGTCATATATTTTTCAGCTACCTCCGCATCCGCAGCTCCGCTCTTTGCCCATTTCCTGCTCATTACATTAAATCCAATTCCATTTTACTTGTGAATGTATGCAAATATTTGTCGTAATTCCAGGAATACATTATCAATTTATATTATTTAAATGGGGTCGCTTAAAAGCCCTATTTATAATATTTGGCGACCGGAATCCATCAAGTAGTTTAACAGTAGATATTGACCTTCATAATATAAAGGTATTTGACAATGAACTGTTTTATTTTAGGCATTTGATTGATTTATCCGTATGGCAGCTAGTGCTATGCAAAGTAGGCGTGTAATTACAAGTAATTATAGCCACACCGAAATAAAACCAGCAGAGCAATCCAATGTCCAAGGCTAATTTTTATTGTCTGTAAAAGCTATTTAACAAAGTGATAAATGGGCCGTAAAACGGCTGAATCATCCAAGTCCACAAAGTTTGACTGAAAACAAAGCCGATCGGTGTATTCCTTGAGGTTCTGAGCCGGACATTAAGAATAAAGGTTTTATTGACTAATTGTGTTTGACATAATGCTTAAGTACGTCTTATCGGCTTCTTACTAAGTCTTTGAAAAACTGCCACGCCCTTTTATGACAGATTGCATTTCATATGATTGAGTACTGCTACTTCATAACTTACTGCGTATTATGAGCTTCTGGTGTTATTAATGCATTTAGGTTTCAGGTTTATGAGACACCATGACATTTGTCATGATCCCAAATTAAAACATAATTCCAAAGTAGCTCCAGCTCTGAAAAGCTCTTCGATTTTATCATCAATGGATAGAACTTGTCTGGAATCGTATCAAATTAAATTTTATCTTCTAAAATAACTATTTCGCATAAATTACCCAAGACCTAACTTTCTATAGAATATTGTTATGCTTGTTCGGGAGTCTGGACTAATCTCGTTCTAACTTTTCAGATTGGGGACATTATTGACAGGCAGACACAGACGGGTAATTACAAAAGCATGTAGACCCGAAACGCTTTGAAAAATGTCTAAAAATGGCTATGAAATGCAAATCATTTGCGTATATTGACTTGGAAAATAGAAAGGATAACAAGCTGACTGCAGTAATTGGCGAGATATTTGTACAATTACTCTGCGATGCAGGGTACGAAATGGTACTCTAAGTAAAGACAGTTCAAGTTTGCTTCTAGAAATGTAAGACCTGGATGAACACTGTATCGATTTCATAAGAATTCAGTCCAAGTCTGTAGATAGTCCCAAACGCTGGTTGTGGTTGCCAACACCATATGTAAAAGTCTAGCTCAAGGCCGATATCGTAATTTTATTTAGACGCCCATATCATCATCATCAGTCATATTAATATTTCTATTCTTGAGAGTATTGGAAGTCTGTGGATGATGATAATGCCTCTGTTCAATTGATTGCAAACACAATCTTGGACGTATTACAGTATTCAACTACCTTGGGTAGCATTCAGTAGATACTTATGCACGAGATACGTGTGCAAGATTAATTATTTTAAAACGTGCTATTCTGTGACTAGCTGTACTTAATGAAGTAATGAAATACTTGCTTGAACTAATTTAGAGGCGCATGAATTAAGTTAAGCCTGGCTTATTTTAGTACTTACCTTAATTGCAAAATAGCCTATGCTAATATTATCATAATGCCAAAAAGTTCTAGATTTCAAGTTCGATTTGTTGCAAAATCCAATTAATTATGTAGGTGTATATGTATGATTTTATGACTTGAGATGTAAGTAAATAATATTAGACATCACTATCCTGAGCTATTTTGGTATGAAGCCTTTTGTTTAAATTAGCACATTTCATTCTGAAAAATAATCAAAGTTATTAGTGATTGTAAATATTTAACTTAGCTTTAGCAATATCTTTGGGGGAAAAAGTTATTTACTATCTCAATAATCAAATTCAATCTTATACTTCGAAGTGCTTAGAATGTATGTGTGTAGATCGCTGGGGCATTTTAAAGATATCTAGATTCACGTATAATGGACACAATGACCGATTATCTCATTTATCTTTACAATGCAGGAGATTGAGACTCTGCAGGTCACAAAACAAACTTTAATGTCAATATCACTAACAACAATAAACAGTATGGGTACTACTTGCATGCAAATACCTACATGAACAACTTGCTTAGTTACGAAGCTAAGAATTGAATTCATTTATAAAATTCAATGATAAGGTCGCTGTCACTTTGCCTCCATATGATAACAATGATATACGGGGTGCTAAGAAGATGACCTTGTCATTGTCGCCTTTACTTGTCTCAGGGTAGACAGGAGTGAGATTAAGTTTTTCAGTCCTCGCTAAAATTATTCAGGTAATAGTTGCAGTTACATAATTATAAATCATGTTACGTTGAAATCAAGAATGCTAAACTTGCTAAAAAAAGCTGATAATGGTGAGAAAAGTGATTGAACTTGAATGCTTTTGCATATGTCAAACCCAAAAGAATAGCCATTGTTGACTAAAGCCCCAAGAATTACTGTCAGAGATGTTTGTTCTTCCTACAATATGCATATACAGGGGGATTCACGAGCGACCATACAATCTTTGAATGCATGTAACTTCAAAATTCCTCAACCCGTTTTTATTTTTAATAACTTAAAGGTAACATTTAAACTTAAAAAATATGAATACAACTTTTGAAATCGGGTCGAAATTTATTTAATGACTGAATTTAATGCTTTACAACGGCATACCCAAGATTCGATTTTCTGTAAATTCAAAAACAAAAAAAAAATAGGTAAATAGTGGATTTCTAAGAAAACGAATTCTCCACTGCCGTCAAACTCTTGAAATGTTACAAAATGCTGGTCGACTGGAGCCCAAGCAACAAAGATTTTTAGGGCAACATTTTGTATACAAATTCAGTAAGGGTTTTTAAATAAAAATCTATCTGATTTCAGAACGTTTATGTTTATTTTTTAAGTTGAAATGTTACCTACAATTTAAGCTGTCCAAAATATAAATCGGTTGTGCACATTTGAAGTTACATGCATCTTGTTACATGCATGTTACTCATTAAAATTCAAGTCAGTAGAAGTGACTCATTCTACGGACGGTATATTTGTGGGAATATGTATTTCAACTCCATCTAATCCTGAAGTCCTTATGCATCTATGAAAGCATATTTATTCTTAAATTGTCTTTAAAATAGCATCAGCCAACATTCAGTCAGTCAGAACTAAATTATTTTTATATAATTTCAAGCTATCAAACTTTGTTTAATCTATTTAGTTACTTTTAGTCTTCAGGTTGGCCCCATCAAGTAATTATGTTTATATGTTATTCAAGATAACGTCCATATTAATTGCTTAGTATTTTAAGTAGTACACTGGCAACTGAATCTGATTTTGTTTGTTTGTTATTTTACCAATTTTAGAAGCCTAGCACGCATTAATTATATTGCATAATTGGGGCTAGCGCAGTAGCATGGTTTATGAATTTGAAATAAACATTAAAAATGAAATGATCTATCAACAAATTTCATGCTTCGTTAGAGCAAAGCAAGTTATGAGTTAGTTCGTCGACATGACCTTGATGAAGCTGCAAGTCCATCTCCTAGTGCTTGAAATTTTTTATTTTTATTGCCTCGAATGTATTACAAAATGATTAGCAATACTAACGCTAATTGAAGTCCAAAACTTTTTTTTGAACCCTTTGTTTTTGTTTTTACAAAAGCTAAACTAAAAATGATAGATTGGTTTAATAGGAAAATTAATATTTTTGAGCAACCTAGAAACTTTTGACATGAAACGGTACTAAAATTGTTTCAAATTTTATTGAACAGAAAAGTTCACGTGTCAAGAGCATGAAAATCATTACTGGCAAGACTATTGAAATTTTTGTACTATTTAGCGAGGGTAATTTTTAGCTTGTTAATATTTATGAACTGCACTATTGTTTTATTCAGTTTTCGAAAAAAATTGCCAGGAATAAAATTAATGTTCGCATCAATAAACTTTTAGTGCAATTGATTTTATTACCGAAAAGTTAAAAGTTAAGTTTTAATATTTAAATTGCGTTTATTTTTCAGACTTTTTTGAACTTTTAAATCACGAAAAGTATGTCTTGTCTCGTCTTGTCTTGCGAGTTACTTAACATAATTGCAAAAAATGAATTCAGTTAAAACCATATTGCTAGACGGAGACTAATTTGAATAGACAGAAATTCAAGTTTAAGATGTATAAAAATATCTCATCATTCAGTAATTAAATTTATTTTACAAATAATTAACATAAAAAATATCAAAGGCATAACAAATTACATCATTTTGGAAAGCCTGCATTTCGGGGCTTCTAAGCATTCTATAGAACCACACACTAAGACGGGTTTTGAAATCCATAACCTTCATTTCACGGCTTAACAATTCCTATAATTAAAAAATAACTCAACTCATCTAATCCTCACGACTCAATCAAACCTCCGATCTTACATATTATTGCATCTATCAATCTTGCCAACAGAACAATGAACTTATCCACTAGATGATTCAATATTTCAAGGGGGCAAACAAATTACGAAGCTCATTTCACAATATTCTCATGTCAGACTAGGACTGAAGTGCTCAAAACGTCTAACACATAATATTAGATAAGTACGAGAGAGTAATTGCCCTATTGAAGCCATTACCAAACTCGGCGAGCCGAGAGGTAAATAAATCCCAAATTCAATGCAATTAAAAAATTTATAATTAGAATTAATATCGTGTGTCATCTAATGAAATGAAAGGAGGATTAATGCCTTTCATAAAAACTCACCAAACCACGTCATTCTCAACGCAGAGGACAAAGAGCATGGAAATTATGAATTAATGGGCCACCACTCCAAAGTCTAAAGACCACAGGTTGTTAGCTAAGCATCCATGGATGAAGTGCGTCGGGAGGTATTATTTTAAAGCCTACTCCCATACTGATTTTATATACTGATTCCGCAGAGTTAGGATGAGATATGGTTCTATTAATTAGTTGTAATAAGTTTAACTTGCTAAAAGGATTATCAAATACTAATCTTGACATCAATTCATTTCGAACCGTCATGCACTGTTTCATCTTCATATACAATTTTCCACACTTCTTTGTATGAGAATCTTGTCTCCCCATCTAAAATGCACTTTTCATTTCATTCGGACAAAAGACAAAATATAATGACCATTCACACTATTCAATCAGACATTTTTTAAAACCTTAAATCATGATTTAATCTCTTGTCTTCGTCATGCATGGCTTTCCCGTCTCAATCTATAATTCAATGTAATGACACTTTCTAAAAATAATTTAAGGATATGTTCTGCACTTCCCCTTGAAGAGTCTTGACAAACTTGTTGGTACAAGAAATAAGTCAACACAGGATTTCCGAGACTTTAGAATCAAACTTCATGACCTCAAGGGTCACATGTTCACACATTGGACTTACATAGTAAATCTTAATCCTTATGCAAAAAAATTATAAAGCAAGAATCTTGTAAGGGGAAAGCTATAAATTAAAACCATTATCTCTGGCGTTATAATAATCGTGAATAACGTAACTTAAAAATTAAACCCAACCCTTGCCCCTTAAGATTATTATAGATTTCGCTTCGCATATTTATCAGACCAAGAACTTATATTTTTTACGTAGCTTAACACTTTCATGAAACATATAATTTTAGTGAAGCCCCCCCTGCGTGGGTGCGCTTAAAGTTCTTTTGGTCAGTATATCTTTTTTTTAAAGCCACCACTTTCATCTCGTGGAGCCATGAGGCATATTAATCCCTTAAATGTGCTCTAGGTTAGAACAAGTTTTCCCATCCAATGTCAACGGATGGACTGTGACTGCTGGGATCGATGAGGTGGTGGAGGAGTTACCACTAAGGAGTTACCAGCAGCAATCATCATCACACAGCACCCAAGTTCACTGGAAATCCTTTACTTGGTAGTTTGGGGTCGTAATCATATTACTGAAAGTAACCCCCAACATTTAAGTTCATCTTGTGCTATTGTGGTTTTTTCCATGCAATTCTGCTAGTAGTCACTAGTGATGAGTGCTTATGGGCAAGTGAACTAACAGTTGGACCTGAGATAAAGTAAAGAATTAAAATACCAATGGAGTACGAAACGTGACATAACGAAGCAGGCTTGGAGCATTGTGTAGTAGCATCGTCAACCGACTTATTGCCCATTCACGTCCAGAACAGCTTGGTGTGAATATTTTTTTACCTGGAATATAATTTCCCATGCCTTCTTCTCGAGGAGATTGAACATAGTATGGAAAGAGTATTAAAGCATGAGTCCTTGGTCAGTTTATTTTCATTCTGTTCCAGTAGAATGAGAATCGCGAAAGGGTTGTCCAAAATTTAGATCAATTAAATCAGATTTTCCGGTAGTGCTGCTATGTTACGAATTTATTTAAATTACGGGTGATTAAAAAATGTGGTGGAAAAATATCCTGGAACTAAACCAACTCTAAGATAGCAGTTCTGTATAAACATGCAAAACTCACAAATAACATAATTTATTTCAAAGGAATCTAAAAACAGTATAAAATAGTTGTCTTTAGTGTGCTTTTTTGTATTCTAATATTTTTGGATATACAATAGTTTCGTGTTTTAAAAAGCCCTGGAAATAAATAACAATGAAGCTTTACGAAGAAAGAAGTAAAAGCTGCTCTTGTTCCAGCTTATGCAGAAAGTGGCCTTATGCGTTGATAGTTACAAGTTTGTTAGGAGTGTGTCTCATCGCATTTTTCAAGTGGATGGCCCTTGACTGGCTTGTGGATCATCAAGTGGCTCAGGTAATTGCTTATACAATGTTAGCTTACGATTCACCTGGAGGCTATACATACTCGTACACATTACTAATTGATCTCGGGTTGCTCAAGTAGAATTTAAATTGTCAACAATTTTCTTCACAACTGTCAACTCTTAGGATTTAACGAAAACACAAATAAAGTTGTAGTGTAACCTTAAACTTTATTATGTAACAGCACATAAACAACACTTAAACATTTTCAATCAACCAATAGAATTATATTCAGCAATTCATGAATTTAGCTATTTAGCCTTTATGAATGAACTCAGGAAATCGAAGCAGAAAATTATTCGTTGGCAATATTTTGTTTATTAAAAGTATTTGCAACCTCGTGTAATGAAGAGACAGACCCCTAAACGAATTATCTTTTTTAGCCTCTTGACATATTTAAAAATCTGCCCACTAATCTTAAATCTGTAATCTACGCAAGGATGAGCTCATTCATCCATGTACAAGATCAAAGAGCATACACTACTTTGAAAAAGTTCGTAGTCATCTTAGGCATTCTTAGGTGGTAAACGCTAACTTAGACATGTATCCAATGTATACAAAAGATTCAAGATTCCATCCAACGTCAAACGTAGGACATATGGAATCGAATTTGGAATTGGGAAGCTTCTCATGAGCTTCAGAAAATTAGGCCAAGTTCGAATAAAGTTAAGAAAAACAGGTCCTCTGAACTACCGGTATGTAATTAACCTTTGAAGACAACAAGACATGAACATGAAAACATGGGTCTTTATTCTATCCTTCTCATAATTTACATATCAACGCTGGTTGATAATTAAGATCTCATCCACTTGCCCTTTCACTACACATTTCCTTGAGTTCCTGAATCGTTTACGTTTAGAGCTTCTTAAATTAATTGACATTTTTAATTGACACGATATGCGGCTATCCAGCATGTGGCTGTAACCTTATAGTGTACTTCATATTAGTACATATGATATACTTTCAAGACGTTTTTATATGCTTTTGTGTTACGACTAAGAATCCCATTGCTGACTGAATTGTTATAATATAATACACATACACAGCAATTTTATCGAATATCTCTCATTATAAATATCTTCAGTAATAGCTTGTAATTTTCAGCTTTGTATTTTTCCAGGATGATCCTACGTATGTTAATTACGTTTTTTTAGTTGATTTATTTTCAAAATATGTTTTGCTAGAAATTTTAGAAACAATTACTGGGGTGCTCAATCCAATAAAAATGCACACATATCGTAGTCGTAGTTGTAAAAAAATCAGGTAGGAATTGAGTATACTGATTAACCGACGCTAAACACAGGTCATTCTGACTTGCAAAATTATATAATCCCATTAGAATTTTTTTTGCCCGATTTCCCACGGAAGACCAAAAGGGAAGGAAATACAAAGAATTGTACCAAAAGTATGCATGAACTTCTCGGGAAATGGAATGGATGCATTAAGGCTCAGATCTGATGAAACATGCTATGCTCGTAGAAAACACGATTCCAATATGTTTTTGCTAATCCAGAAATCTAATTAGACGAGAATATGCACTATCATACCACATTGTTTTTGAATTGTCCTTGGATTGCTGTCCTAATTTGCACATAAAACTTAAAACCGCAAAAAAAATTAATCCCTTTTGTTCTTTGGTTTTCTCCAATTCTTGAGAAACAAATGTAATGTAGCATTGAGGTGTAAAACTTACAAGCAAAATCCGCAAAGCTTATGCATTTCAAAAGCATATCTCATGCCCATAAGGTCAAGAACAAACCGCAAGTTCAAGGTTGATTGGACATACCTTAACAAAGGAGATTATGTCTGAACAGGATGGTAATTATGTCTCTAACTTCCCTATGCAAATTACCTTGCACAACGTCTGCATGTTTTTAATCTTGAAAATATGTCATAAAGATAAATAATTGTTATGCAGGAGAGGATATCAGAGGACTTATTTAACGAAGCGATTCGTGGTCTTAAGCTTATGAAGCACAAATAGCAAAACAAAAATGCAAGTATGGTCGTATGGGGAATTAACCAAGTGGCAGGTAATTGTGAATTTCACAGGCAGAATGATATGCTAATTACCTCAAGCATTTTATGACAGTTTTGCAAACCAAATATAACACCTATAAACATTATAATTCAATTTCTAAGTTGTTATTTTTTTTAAAGAGGCTTAAAAAATGAAATCAGCCTGTCTGCCTTCCGACCAAACTTTAATTCAAGCTCGAAAACAGCCTTAAAATTAATATAATTATCGAGGCGTACGATTCCCTAAGATTAAATTCCCAGCATTAATATCCAAAAAACAAACATGTTAATTATTAAGTTGCAAAACAATGTTCTGAGGATTCCTTCATCCGTATTTTTTAACATATGAGAAGGTGACCCTTGGCTTAAACACAGTGTACTTAGTACTTGGACAACAAATAAATCTTGGAAATTAAAAATAAACCAACCACCCCTGCGGAAACTGTAATAACCTGCGTAATAAATATCAGAATGTCAGTTAAATCTTTAAATGCTCACACTTGATAAGATTTCTGTTCCTGTTATACAGTTTTTCACGCTCTGACTCCCTCGTTCTAATTACTATCATGCCAAAAAGTCAAAAAGGATTATCTTAAACGCACAATATCGTTTAATCGTTTGTATTTGTATGGTGTGCATTTACAGGCTGACTACATGCCGCTATAATTACCAACTCGGTAGAAAGAAGTGTATTAGCAGTTTACTCTTTGTCTGGCTTCCTAATTCCTCGAGACATATATTTTTCACTGTTACTACTCTATTATAGTAATTATTAAATTAATCATAGTAAAAAGATTTATCCCAATATGCATTTGCTATTGCGACTGGCGGAAATGAAAAGATGGACGCATCAGTGCAAAAGCGTATTTATTGTTACGTACATTATAAACATTGTAATTTGTTCGAGGACTGACATCATATAAGGGTGACTTCCTTTCTGGATGGGTTTAATTTTAAGTTTTAATTTCAAATTTTTAGTTGCTACCCAGCCTAAAGGGTTAAGTGCTAGGATTTTTATTTCAATATTTGCCCAACTCATTTTTTAATTGTGTGTTGAAGAAACTCACATTTTATAGGGAATGCTTATAGGTAGTTGGATGTAGTGAATGCTCTGAATTCGGATTGAGTTTAAGATTGGACACAGTTTGAGTAGTTTGAGGCTACAAAAAACTACAGGTGGATGTAGAGCTTCTTGGTGTCAGGGAATAATTAATATTCAACTACCAATTCGATTTGTTTCGCAACACCGACTTTTTTTACGCATGGAATTCCTTGTGTTTGTGTTTTTACTACGGAGTAGATTTTTTGCTGGATATACCTAAGGGATTTAATAATTGGATTTTAGTCAATTCATTTCACGGCTATCGAGTCAAGGTCAATTCTAGCGAAGATTTTTTTCAACCGTTCTGTAATGGGATTCAGTCCCAGAAAAAAATCCACGAGCTCACGTTTATAGTGAGTGGGAGCAAATGCGTATTTTAAACAATAGAGATTAGTCCGTACTATTTAATTGATTGAACATCAATCGTAAACATATAGCATGAAAGTGACTTTGCAGATGTATATCTCAGCGTGTGCTTCATTTCAAGTAAACGAATTGGTACACGGTCACGGTGCATGATCCTGGATTGAACGATGCTTTCTTTTCAAAGTCAAGTTGTTACAAAAGCTAGTTTAGGTAAATGCTGAGAGGATCCTAGAGTTTTATGTAACTCTCAAAAGACTAATTTAAATGACAGTAACGACTTAGATTAATGTTGAAAGGTGAAAGTAAATAACAATTGATTAGCACTAAAATCCTGAAATAGACGTAAATCGTTTAGTTTCGTCGCATACTTTGGCGTCAAATATTCTTTGGGGATCAATCGAAGGCTAAACATATTAGGTTTAGTGTCTACGTCGTCTTTTTTGACAAATCCTAAAACAATTTTGAACTTTACATACAGCTCTTATGAACTAAAACAATGTTTTTGTATTGCAGAAATTACAACTTATTCCAGGAACAGACACATTTAACAAGTGGAAAGATGTCACAGTTCCTATAATTATCAAATTCAGAATTTTTAACGTCACCAACCCTGTCGCTGTACAAAATGGTGCAAAACCAAGACTTGCCGAAGCTGGGCCATATGCATATGAGTAAGTTGGCTAAATTATTCTTTCATCGAAAAAAATATTAACTCAATCAAAATTCAGGGTATTCCACAACTATAAACATTTAAGTCTATTATTGAACACTATTTTTTACTTAACAGGGAGAAGCGAATTAAGGATATTTTAACAATGGACGGTGAAAAAGATACGATAACTTACAGACAACGAATAGTTTATACATTCCGGCAAGATCTATCCAACGGCTCAGAATATGATCGACTGGTAGTTATCAACGTTCCTTTCGTGGTAAGAATCTCGGAATTGTTTACATATTAGATGAACTAGAAATTTCTCCAGCTCTGAAGGATTTCCTTAGTTGAATTTAAATAATTTCGAGGATCGAAACATAAACAGTAGATTTTGAATAATTTAAAACGTCCTTGAGCAAAGGTATTTCCGGCATTCCCACTCACATATTAAACAGGTTTGAAATTCCATATCCGGAGGTCGTACGTACACCGGTATTCAAAAGCTGTGTGACTTGTGGAATTCAGATGAACTCTGTTGAAAGTACAACTACTTTATACAATACTGAATATATTATTACTAATTATTACAGACCTTGTCAAAGCTGACGTTTGATAACGTGGGAAACTTCTCCTTTGCCCATTCCCTGGCAGATCGAAACATGAGACAACGAGGGGAAAGATTGTTTACTTATGCCACAGTTAAGGAATATATGTTCGATGGGTATTCTGTCCAGCACTATCTTAATTTTCTCAAAAGTCCAGCCATCACATTAATCGGAGGGGTCAAAATTCCTGGAAGTATTGCCACAGGACGGTTTGGATTTTACTATGGAGTATGGATCATCCTAATTTAATTTTTCATGGAGTTTTGACCTTGTACTAATTTCTCATATACTCGCTTCAACTTGCTTGCAGAAAAATGCCACGGACGATGGAGAATATGTGATCCGAACTGGCAGAAGTAATCCGCAAGAATTCGGCCAAATTGTTAGTTGGAATGGAAAGACGAAATTAGACTATTACAATGGTCCAAATTGCAATTTGATAAATGGAACTGACGGATCATTGGCCCATCCGTTTATCACGAAAAGTTCAAGAATTCGATTCTTCTCTTCAGATCTGTGCAGGCAAGTCTTATTATGGCTGTAATTGTAATTCAAAACTTCTGGGAAAAAATTCTCATCTAGAATATTTGTTTGAAATTTGCAGGTCAATGTTTGCCGTGTACAGGGAAGAGGTCCATGTTAAAGGAGTCCGAGCCTATAGATTTAAGATGCCAAATGCAAAGACAATCTTCGACCATAGGGACTTCTGCTTTTGTCCACAAGGAAAGAATAACGAGTGCTATAAGCATGGAGTTTTAAGCATGGCTCCTTGTCGAGATGGTAGACACAGCAAAATATTTAATTTTTGAATATTTTCATTGAACGGATAATAGTATGCTGAAATATTCAAAAATTTAACAGGAGCACCAATTGCAATGTCATCAGTACATTTCTTAGAAGCATATGAGCCTTACCTAGACCGACTTGAAGGACTGAATCCGGATAAGAAACTCCATGAGACATACATTGATATTGAGCCTGTGAGTCTCAAATGCTTGAGAAAAATGAGTTTCAATGATAAGTTATTCGTTAGAATGCTGAGTAATCTAATCTAATGCTTATTTTTATTTCAGAAAACTGGGCTTATTCTGAGAGCGGCCAAAAGAGTGCAATTCAACGTAATGGTTCATCCTAATCGAGATATGTCAACATTTTCTCAAGTCAAGTCAACCATGTTCCCATTCATGTGGGTTGAAGAGGTTAGAGAATTAATTGGAAAACATACTCTTAGATGATTTTAATTGAACTCACTCAGAATTCGTACGTTTCAAAACAATTTTAGACTGCAGAAACAACAGATGCATTCATTGACGAGCTGAAACAGCAGCTCTTCGGCCCAGTCGAACTAGCCAATAAAGCAACGGTCGGGGGACTGATTTCATGTACGCTGCTCATCCTGCTAGGATTATTTGGGTGTGCCTTCATGTCCCCAAGTGTAAGGAAGACGAACTCTATAGCCTCGGATAATACAGAGTCATTTCACGGAGAACGGGATACAAGCCGAAGTTCCTCCAGGAGTCGGACAGGCTCATTGAACTCGGTCAGGACCCTAAGCCATATCAGCTCCGTCAGTGAGAACTCAATGCATCCCAAAAGTCTCGGAAGCATCATAAGCGTCGTTAGTAGAGGGACAATGACTAGTGAGAATAAAGGGACTATGACGGAGGGTCCTTTTGTTATTGAAGAGGATCTGAAGGGGCTTAAGAAATCTTCCTCCTCGTCCACAAAGACAAACTTTCAAATCGAGTCTAGTGATTCCTCAAAGGCTTTTTATAACAATAACTTGAAAGATAAGTTCAGGGACATGGAGATTGTTGATTCCTACTTAAGTTGCCAGAGTATAAAAACAAACGATGCTGTGACTACTACCTGAATCAGCTTTTGTAATTTTTGTAACCCCTTTCCAAATTAGGACCTTGTGGTATATGGGCACCTTTTGAAAACGTTAAGCCGTGTTGAATAGAATATGGACTATTATGTGATCATAACTACGTTGATCTGTCACAAACTATAAATTTGCCAGTTTGTAGAACCATGCCGTAGATATTGCAAATAACGTATTGCATATTGGATAAGCTGGTGGGGTTCACCTTTGCAATTCCAATGATACAAATAGGATATGATCTTGTGATGATGTATTAATTTAATTTAAATATCAACAATTATTGAAACAAATACCAATTTGCAAATGAACTATACAAATGCACTTCTATATATGTACTTATCATGAATGACTTACGGTGTACGGTGTAACACGTCCTGGCGGCCTCGGCATCGTTAATTATCACGGATACACGTTGTCTACGTTTTAATGCAAGCCATATTAGTTTAAGAAACTCAAAACACATCACTGTAAACTACGGATATTGTAAAACTAAGAATAAATTATTGAACCATTGACAGGTTTTTAAAAGCTAAACTAAAACAGTTTAAAATCGACGGGCTGGTAATTTGTTTTACACAAATCGGTTGCAGCATCTATTAAAAACATTTACTCATGCATCTCTTGAGAATAGGGAGGTTGTGCTGGTGTTTTTTACCTTGTAATTTACAAACACATGCTGCAAAAATAAGACGTACGGAATTCGATTCCTGGCAGGCAAAATATCCAAGGTCGTCACGTAAAATTAAAAAGATCTCTCACATGTAACGTAAAAGCAAACGTTGAATGGATCGTATCTCCCTGAAGTAATCAAAATAGTTCAAATTGTAAGCTCATGCGACAGGATTTAGTCTCCCATTATCACGAGAGACTATCGCGGAGAACGAGATTACAATAGTTACTAAACGACAGCATATTCCTCCGTTATGTTTGAAGCACGAAGCGTCTTGATTGTCCTTGTCCATATCGTCACGAAAGGGGAAAAACAATGAAGCTTTTCTGTCTGCCAGTCTACTAAGCAAACTCCTCCAAGCTCCATCTACTTGGTATTCAAGAGCTTCAAACTTTAGCAACAAGAAAGATTTACAAGATTCCTCATTGCACATGTAAAATATGTAAATACGGATTGCTAAAGATTGCTTCCTCATATATTCATAAGATTATTAGTTCTGTGTGGAATTTCTGGAATTTCGTATAAACCAGGCTACTGTGATAACGAGTACATTCTTTACAGACTGTGTCATCTGACAGGGTGAAACATGATTTGAGAATACTCGTGATATTGTTTTTGTGCAAAGAAGCGGTCTCAAATTGTCAATACCTGGTAAGGTTCCTCAAAATTTGTAAATAAATAAATAATCAAGTAGTCAGTCAATATTTTAATGTTCACTGTTAGGCGTTAGGTTTTAGACATTGGTTCATTGGTTGTTTGTGGGTAGGCCAAGGCCAAAGTCAGGGTCAAAAAGTAGCGAAATCAACTGTTGGAGATGTCGGTCGAAGAGAAAATGGATGAACATCTATGTCGAATGCTGCCGGCGGTTCGGGCGATGATTTCGGGGGAAAATATTTCGGACAAGGAATTGATGGACTTTTTAAAATCGCCGATTTTCCAAGAAACGTTTCCTAGCGTTCATCAAATAGTTTATTTTCCCAGCGCTGCTGCTGCTGAAGGTTCACTCATTGATAAGGAGACTCCTCTTGAGGTAAGGTTCGGACTTTCAAACTAATCGATTAATCATAGGCATGGAAAATCTTCCAAGCCGATTAAATTAGGTCAACCATGCCAAAAATTTCTATCCTCTGATGGGTTTGGAAAATGAGTATTTTTTTTAATTTTATGGCCAAAATCCCTCATTGGAATTCTTGAGCGGCTCGAAAGTATGTACTGACAGTACTGACACTCGTATATATACCCCCCCCCCCAAATAAAATCCCTAATTCAGTGCAACAGTGAATGCAGTGAATATGAAATAAACCGTGACTTACTTTGTCCTTTAATTAGATGGAAGACGATAACTGTATGCTATTTGGTTTGAAATGTGAGGCCGCAGCGGTCGACGCTGCCACAAGTAGTGACGGTAAGAATTAGTTGATTCTAAAAAATTATGTCAGAAAAGTTAATGTAATGTTGATTGTTTCAGGTACTGGTGGCAGTGGCAGTAGCACTCACATTTTGGAGTCTGGAATTAAGTACAAAAGAGAACTAGATATCAAACAGATGGTAAGCTGTACAAATACTAATTTGACTTCTAGGACCACTAATGTCCAAGCTGGAGAAGCTTCTAGGAAAACTTATAAAGAAGATCGACCCGAGAAGAAAACAAAAGTTGATACCAAAAATTGTGATAAGGTTTATCTGCAAGAATCAATTGACAAAGTTCCTCAAGCTGGAAAAGCTAGAAACCTCAAACAGTTGATTTCATCTGGAAGTTCGATTATCAGTCTTTGTTCAAGAAAAGGACTAGAAATGCATCTAAACTCCTCTAAGAAGAAACATAAAAGGGCCAAGTCAGAATCATTGCTATCGGTATCTTCTTACAAAATTTGCAGTAGACAGGAGAATCAGAAACGACCGAAAGATATGGAAAAACATACAAAGGCAAGAAAATGGAATAATTCGAAACCTACATCTCTTGACGAAGTGGAAAAGTCATTTCTACGATCGTTGCAGAAACATGGTACAAGAACGCCTTCAACAGCAACGTTCTCGCTCTACAGTTCATCCAAAGCAACAATAACTAGAGGAAAGCCTTGGTTCCCAACCACTCACAAAGACTTTTACAAGCATAAGAAGACTTATAAATTGAAGCATCTCTCAGTTCCTTGTGTGGATTTATTAAACATGAAGGTGTTTTTTCATAAACCGGGCCTTCAAATATATCTGACATCCGAACCTCTAAAGAAACGCATGATCGTTTCTCAAGAAAAGATAGCAGTGATCAGAAAACTGGAAAAATTAAAGGTTGCACGCTTGAAAGAGGATTTAAACCGGTTATATATCAAGCGTTCTGCTGAGAAGCGGAAAGCAAAAGGAATGGATAAAAAAATCAGGAGAGCGGGATTGCAAACTTTGAAGTCAAAGAAAAAACCAAAAAGAAGTGAACTAATGGAGCATGATTTATTGCAGGAAAAAACTAAAAAAAAATCAGTCAAAGTAACGGTCGGATCAAAGCCGAACTCAAAAAAACAATCTGGCCCCTCACAAAAATATTCGAAGTCAGGTTTACAAGAAAAATCATTGATAACGGTTCATTCTAAATCGAACACAAAAAAAACACTGGCGTTCAATCCGAAAACATTGACACCATCATCTAACAACAAATCTATAATTTTTTTAACTAGTAGTGACAGCAGTGTCATTGTTGCAAATTCCTTCAAAAACATAGAACCAAGAAAAAATAACGAAAGACAACTAAGCTTTGACAAATCAGGTCATATTTCTAGTGCAGATGAGACGATGAAGAATTTCCACCGCGATACACTCCAAAATCAAGTAGTATTTCCTTTCCAGAAATTTTCTTCACCAGCACAAGACCCTTTAAAACGGTTACAGAGCAAACCAAACCTACAGCCATTTAGAACAACAGGAACAACTAGATTTTCCCAACCCGTTCAACCTCCACGTCCAAAGAAAAATAGTAAGCCCAAACAAAGGTCCAGATTGGAACCAATCTTAAGCCCGGCAAAACAAGTCCGAGTGGATCAAACTCGAGCACTTATTCGTCAATTGAACTACACTGAAGCCTCTAGGGCGGTTGTTCCATTGATTTCCCCAATATCTGTAAAGGATAGAACAATGCCCATGCAGGCAGGTCCAGAGCTAGAGAAACATTCGGTGGCTTGGCTTGTTCGTGGCAGACTGTCTAAACGAGATCATATACAGTTGCCAATCATGCCGAATGAGACTTCAGATAGCAATGAAATTTTGAATTACACAGTTCAAAAAATAGCTTGGTGGTTTTTGAAGAATGATTCCGACCCAGCGAATTTAGTGCTAGTTCATCCTGAACTTCATGATAACGATGATCAGTCAAATGAGGAGGGAAATGCATTTTTCGAGTGGTTCACTGACGACGATGACGACGACTCAATGGGATGTGTGAGTGATCGCGAAAACAGTGACGTTTTCTTTCCTGGATCAACGGAAACATTTGATGATCCCGCTAGGTTGGACGAATTTTGTGTAAGGTTGATTTGTGTAAAATTTTAGATGCCGGTATTAATTAGTGCTGTGATAGCAATTTTTTTAATGCAGGGTCTTGCAACACTAATTTCAAAAATACGTCATGCTGGCTCTAAATTCAAAGATGGAGATAGTAGCTTTAGAAATTTGTTTAAAATCAAACCTGGAACAAACTACGAGAAGGACTGTTTTGAAGTAAGTTGTACTCGTCATTTTGGAAGTCGAATAATCTATGTTAAACTCAAATAAAATCAATTTCTCATCAATTTAAACTTAATTTAGGCAAAGTGCTTCATTTGCGATGAACGGATTGTTGGTCAGCGTGAGCTTGGAGCGCATGTTAGGGGCGAATATCACAAAAACCACTTTCGTAACTACTGTAAGTTATTTCTCCTATGATTGTTGACTTCTGATATAAAGCCATGAATATGTTTCTCATCACAGCTCTAAACATGGCTACCTATGAAGAGTGCTCGACCAAATTAAGTCCAATGAAAAACTTTGCTGCGAATTTGATGGTTTACAATGCCGATATTATGGGTTCGTTTTTAAGTTACTCAATTAAATCCATACTACATGGAGGTGCCTGATTTTAACGTATCATATCATTCGTATCCAATTCGTGCTAGATAAGATGATGTTGAAGATCAGAATTTTTTAATTGTCAAAAATTTTGATTCATATTCAATTCAATATTTCGAAGGTTTTATTATAATTCTATGTCTAATTGAAGGAAAATCCAATACCTGTTTATTCGAGATACCTGTGGAAACGAACTCATTGCATTCATGTGTTAATATTAAACCTGGTGCTCCTGTTAAACAGCAAACTCAAGAACAACCATCAGAGCCTTCAGAAGTATCCTTTCCCAGTTACGAACTATATAATTTAAATCAGGATAATGCACAGCGAGATGCGAAACTGGTGCTAAGGATTGCTGGAAAATGGACCTATGTATTAGAGAAAAAATGGTTAACAATGCTCGAAGAAGAACAAAAGTAAAAAAAAAAAGATTTAAATTTAAAAAATTGATGTAAATGAGTTTCCTTGAATGGTTGTTTTTAATTTGTTGTGAATTAAATAGACTTATCAAAGAATACAATGACTTGAGGACGCAATACATAGAGGTACCAACTGAACACCCACTGCATGAGGAGCAGTGGCTTAGTTTCTGGAAACGACGTTGTTCTGAACTTGAGAGAGAGGGCAAAGACCCTGAAATGTATGATTTTGGCCCAGAATGGCTTGCGTTTTGGTTTACTGAAATGCAAAAAATTATGAAATCTGAAGCGGAAAAAACAATGTAATTGTGTTGGACATTAATATAAAAATCAAAAATATGACTACGTAAATTTTTATTTCGATAACTAATATTTGTATGTTATAGATTGATTATGAAAAGAAAATTCGGTTTGGACACAGAGAGTCTTAAGCGGTTGAAAGAGCAGGTTAGTCTTCCACAATTGATACTTTTACTATATTTTAAATACCTAAATAAAATCGTTTAAAGAACTTGAATCTACTGTTTTTGTGTCTGCAGCCTAACTCTGGAAAGAAGAGTTTTGCTCGAGTTCCTGGCGTGGTTTCGCGTGGCAATTTTAGACCACCAAATCATAGCAATAACAACTACCGTGGCCGTGGACGTGGACGCGGACGTGGAAACCAGTCGCAAAATACCTACCTGTCAAATCATCAAAATTCCCACAACTCTTCTCGTTTTCCCCGAAATAGTTTCAGAAATAATTGGAATAAAAACAAAAATAACCAAACTCGGGGTAACTACACACCTCAGGGTTATTCTCGACCTAACAACTCGTACAATTTTGTGAATGCAAATTTCAACATTTTTTAATAGTTGTGAGTTATTTCACTGAGACTGCTAGAGTTTTGTAATTCTTAGTGCGCTTTAATCTAAATTAGGTTGTCAATAATTTGAATGTGTATTCATCTATTATATTATTATTTATATGTTACTGTATACTGTATCTACTAATGCACTTTTTAAGATGAATAACAGTTCCTTTTTTTGCCTGAAACTTCTTTAGATAAACAATAACACTTTTTTCTACCGTATCCTGTTTGTTCTCAATTGAGAAACGGACGTCCCGAATGAATTCTAAAAATGCTGGGTATCAGTTATAAGTCGGACCACTTTAATGCGTAGTAGGATGGAAGATTACAAAAATGTTGGCCTTCCGGGAATTACGGACCATTTCTCTTAAAAATAGCTGGCTATTTTACTCAATTGACATTCTCGTCTGAACAAGTCCAGGTAAAGATTTTCCTCTTCGATGACATCAATCAATATCACGGACCATGAAATATTACCCGGAAGGTATATAACTTGCGGTAGGCTGTTGAAATATTAACTCATAATTTCTCAAAATTTTCCCACGACATACCATACATTTTGATTCTAGTCATGGCCCAGAAGCTTTCTTGCGTACTGAATGTGAAGAAGTCATTTAAAATTGGAAGCACAATAGTGTTTCACTTTGTTTGATCTCCAAAAAATATCATTACATGTTTCAAAATCCAAGGAAATTCATTTAGTGATGCAGATTTGATTTTTTTTACGCTTTTGATTAAGCTTTCTTTGTTGAAATATTTATACAGCGTAAAGGAAGTAGGAATTCGAATCAACATGTACAAAAATTTCACACTTTTTAGCTGTTTTAAGGCTCCATTTATTTTTGTAATAGTACGTGATGAACACAGAAATTAAAATGGGTGGGTCGGATCTAAAGCAATTTTTTAGCCTTAGAGAGGCTCGCTGTTAATGTTTCCTCTTATAAAATCAGCATGTTCTTACATTATTTGTAAACACTCGAAGCATTTGTCCAAATGCAAATGCATACTTAGCAAGGTATTTTAAACTAGTTGTTTATTAGTTCAGAATAAGTATTTTATATCAAGGCGGCTGACTCATTAAACAGCCTTACATTGCAACCGTTTATGTAAGCGGTGGATTGGTCAGATTTTGTTGCAGTGTAATCGATTGAATTGCCTTCACCGATTGATATTTTTTATCTGTGACCAGCATCCTATTTTCCTATTGACTTTTAATCGCTTAAAAAATAAGTTTATTCGCAAAAATTTTAGTGAGGCAGTATCTCACCATTATTACTTGGTAATCGTAAAGATGTAACTAAAGTTTGGCCTATAAAAATATTTATATATCACTCCTATGATTTCTGCCAAGTAATGACAAACTGCATTCCCGTTTGCTGTACGTTTGTTTACCGAGAACTCAACCTCTTCAAGCTAAATTAAATGACAAATAAAATTTGTAATTCGCAAGAAATCATTAAAGCAGAAAAAGAGTCACTTTTTCCCAAATGTTTTTGAGTGATTTCAGGATTTCAAGCGTGCCTAACGATTTTATTTCCTCAGCTTTTCCCCCATGTACACAAAATACACAATTAAAGCTACTATCGTTTAAATTAAATTAGAAGCTCTTAAAACACTGTGCTGCAGCGCCCGTGGTACGGTGAGCTATGATTTCATGAAAAAAGAAAACACAATTGATTTCAGCAAATACGAATTGACTGCGGTTAGTGCATGCAAATCTTTTTAAAAGTCACCCCTCCGACCTATCAAATTTCATGCACATTTCGAAAGGGGAGCTTAGCCATTCTATAGCAATTGCATATGATAGTTAATTTAGCCTTTAGCTCAAAAATCTTCACTGACACTGAAATTCACTCTGCAAAAGAAAGAGTTGCAGTTTTTTTTAATGCAAAAAAAGAATTAAATCCTTTTTAGTAGTCAAGCCTCCATTGGTATGGATGGTATTCGATAGGCATACTCAGGTTGGGAGGATGAGTCCGTGGTAATTGAGAAGAAAGCGTAGTTTTGAATTGTGAGAGTGTCAGGCAGCCAAGGGAACTTTTGACAAATTGTGTCCAAATATAAAGACCTTCTCCCCAATTGTGTCTCTCATTCTTCAATCCCCTATTGACACCTCAAGTAGTTGTCATCACGAGTACCTCTGCACCATATAACAGTTTTTGTGAGGTGAACATTCATTCTAGTAAAATCCAGTAGAACAATACTGTGTACTTTATCTAAACATTTATTAGTACAATGAGTGTTTCAGCTCCAATCTCAGTAATACAGTAACCGATTCCAGAATCTGCAACCTTGACATCAACAGGACTTTATATCCTGCTTTTATACTTTCAGTGTGCAATCTAAGTCATTTCATATCAACATGTTTATCAAGGTAAGATTTAAACGTTTTTTATTCATTTTTTACCTCTGACCACGGCATTCGTGAGTTTTCGGTAGATTTACCCGATTTGCATACTAGTAATTAATTGAGATCAGGACTTTGTGAGGATTTTAACTTTTTGCATTTACTTTTCAATAAATTTACAGAACAAAAACCATTAAATTAAATTGAAGTCTTCAAACAGATTTATAAACTCAAAAACCCAAAGGTATCAAACTAAACAGTTAAAACGAGAATTAATCATTAAATTTGCAATGAAATTGAAGTTTTAAGCCTAATTAGACCATTATAGATCCTAAAATAATTTATCATATAAAAAAAAACTAGAAAATGAGATGAGCTACAAAATGCCACACGTTAGCTGCATTACCTGACCCACATTTTCAGAACCTCGTAGCCGTAGTCATCAATTAGGATGGAATAAGGTTTTTTTATTAAACGATAATTCACTACCAACCAGAACCTCGAAGTCTTTAACCACGGTAGCAATTCCATCGAAATTTCTTTTAAAAAAAAGCCAAGAACAAGAACATAATAATTCAGGATGCAATGACTTGCTTTGCCCACGGAAAACGTAAGCCTAAACCGACAGCCAAAGGAAACCGCAAAATGTCATTATACATCCCACGAATCCAAAAAACTCTCATGAAGTAACATGTGTAAGGTAACTGAGATTGTTGCACATAATTGTTCAACTGCTCAACAAGTCATTTAACTCGTTGGCAAGTGATGGATATGTTGAGTTGAGTTGTCATTGTAATAAAACATGGCTTACCAGCAGTTAGTACTTAAACCACGCTGACGCCTATTTCTAATTTTACACAGCCGCCTACCCCTTCCATCGAAAATTATCCCAATTTCATTTCCCTTCCTCGTTTGTTAGTCTCATGGCTAAAGAGCACACAGGGGGTTGTTTTTATCAATCAAACTATTTATTTTGTAATTCACCAAACAAGGTTCCTCTGTCCTTCTGCATCCGGATTCACTCCTAGCTTGCTACTCATTATTATGGTATTACAGAATCCTAAATTCTGACACATATGAGTCATTTTCGCCATCCTTAGTATCAACCTCATGATCATTACAGTTAGGGTGCAACTGGCCGATTGGTACGGAAAAGTTATTCTTGGCAAAGTGCACAATGAAGGTATCCGTAGGGAGATGCGTGTTAAAGAATTGCTAACAAAACCGCAGATTAAAGTCATAATATGTTCTTGGTACTTATTGCTGAATTTAAAAATAGCAACTCTGGACGGGTATTTCAAGGGCATGTAATGGGAAGCAATTGTTGTTTTTCTTTAATGGCTTTCGCATAAGATTGAATGGAAATTATTTTGTCGTCCTTTAATTTTCTTGAGAAGGGATGTACATGTATGTATCCGTAGTCGTTTTAAGAATAAGAGGTTTTAAATACTTTTCAAACCAAGAAGCTGATTTTCACTGTTCTAATACTTGGACATTATTATCATAGCATAAAAATATGTTATTTCCATCGTAGACAAATACAAGAATGCCAAAATGTATCTTTGACCAAAAGTTAAGCAACTTTTCTGCATTGAATAATAATTCCACTATATAGTGTATTTTAGAATCTGTAAGAAGATTCACAAGCTCAAATATGCGGCTCTCGTTGCATTTGACAAAGTGATCCCATGGCCCAATTTCCAGGCGTGACATGATTACATTCTATAAAAAGTGAGACTAATCTGGACTGCTCTCATCCGTGAGGGATTGCAGGCTACCTACTTGCATATAATAATTAAGGTTTCGAAAATTTCACAATACAAATCACCCTGCCAAATTCTAAATCAGTCTGAATTTTCGTATTTTAATTATTTACAACCACAGAGTGGACCTCAACATTTGTCAAAGTCAAAAGCATCTCAAGGGTTGATTAGGTATACAGATAAAAAAAGGATTTGGAAATTTATTGGGGAAAACGTTGTCAACAGTTGATATTTTTCTAAATCAATTTCACTCAACCAAATCCAATTATTCTTAAATTATTCCAAATAGTTTTAGTAGTCTTATTGACGTCAGAAACTCTATTAGGTATTACATGGCTGTACGTTGATAAGGATTCTTCTTAAAGTCTGATGCTATTGCTACAGTTTGTCTAAAATTACTAAATTACTTTTATCGCCTTTTTTGCACATGATTGAGTTCAGGAGTAGAATTTTTTAGGAAAGCACGGTGACTAGACCACACCACGTAATCATCCATTCGTCACAGTTCGATTTCAACTCTCGATTTTTGCAATGGAAATTTCCACTCACTGCAAAAGGGTGTACCTTGCAAAGCAAATTTAGTTTCGTCTCTCTGATGATATGATGGGCTTAAATTGCTTATGTACGTGCGTGATCTGTGATACTCAACGGGTTATTTTTTGAGATTCATCTCATCTCACAAATTTGAATTGGCAGGCTAAGGACGACTGAGTCATTAACTTTTCAGAAGCTAAAAGTGTTCAGCTATAGAATGGGCTTCGAAAAGGGATGTAGACAGCATCCCAATAATTCCCTCTATTTTTATCGAATAAATTACTGCCAACTCCTATTTATAGAATTTAACGCTTCTCTAAATTTTAGGTTGAATATCCACACCAAATAGGTCACTGTATATAATGCAACACTTCACAATTCCTAAGGATTTAATGAAATTGTTCAGTGTCCTCTCTAAAGGACGAGATAAATGGTTACAAACTTTTGTGCGTAAAGATTGCTTCATTTTCAATCTAACCATGATTGAAATGACCCTGTAATTACCTACTTATACTTAAACATCTGTTTGTAACAAAAAAAGAACCTTTTGAATTTATAATCTAACCAATTTCAGATATGGTTACCGCTGCTAATAGCAGCTTCAGCAATTGCTTCACCATCCCCTACCCCTCAGTATTCATCCCCACAACCGCCAAGGTCAGGGGGTGGCTTTTATCCGTCATCATCTCAGAGGCCAGTTTACACAGCCCAGAGGGCACGGGAACATTCCTCACCATCTCATTACGATGATGATGATGAGCCTTACCCTGCAACTTCCAACCTTGGGACTGCACAAACGACCCATGGGGCTGTAGAACCCGAAAATACTGGATTCGTAGAGCCCATCGACTTCTCAAGTCTCCTTAAAGATGTTGGTTCATCTTCTTCCAGCAAGGGCTTGGATATAAGTGCCAGTTCCAGCAATCCTTTGTTTGCATCGGAGTCTAAGAATTCCTTCGCGGGATTCTTTGGATCCAACAATAAGGATCCTTTCGCAGATTTCGGAAGCCTCGCTACTGCTTCTTCTGACCGCGTAAGTCTATTTTTAGCTTTTTTGCGAACTATCAGCCTTTGAAAAGTCACATCGGATAAAAATGGGTCATTTCTAGAACTCCAAGAGTCCAGAAACGGAAGACCCCGCGGGCTTCGTTGATCCTAATGTGCAATTCAGGAGTTTGTTTGAATCTTCACAAGCCGCAAACAACGGCTTCAAACCCGAAGATTTCCTCGGAAATAAGGCGAGAAGTTTAATTCCGAAAGTGCGCATATTTAATTTGTGAAGTATGACACTAAATGTTGTTGTTTGTATTTTACAGGGAGACTCGTCCGGAGTTGAACCATCAAAAGGGTCACAAACAAGATCGTTCCCATCCTTTACGTATACGGGAAGGAAAGATGATGACTACGCATCCAATGACAGTCCAAAATATAGATCAAACTACCGTCAAGTAGAATCTCAAGATGACGACTACAGCCCAAGCTACAGAGGTGGTGGTGGTGGTGGTGGTGGTCGAGATGAACCATCGTACAATGACGATGGAAATGATTACGATAGAGGAGCTCGAGAAGATGACTCACCCTCCGGTCCTCCAGACCGCTCCGGTCCACCATCTTCCAACTCTCGGTACAATCAACAAGATTCCCAATCACCAAGATATTCACCGGAAGCCGAAGAAACTTCTCACCGACCAGCAGCTAGTGGACATAAACCTAAGACTGCCGAATCTAACAAAAGCCCTAAGTGCAAGAAGGTATCCTTGTTGTTATTTTTCCACTTTTCAACTTGGCCAGGAAATTCATACTAATCCGTTCTTTTTTCTTAAATAAATAAAGGTTGAAAAAAGTGTAGACTACAGCAACAACGAAGACTACACATCCTTCACAGAACCTGAGGCAGACTATGACCCTTCGACTTATGGAGGACGGTACAAGCGACAGGCTCGTCAGGGACGTCAATCAAACCGCGGAAGCAAGCGGCCCATGACTTGCTACGTATGTGAGGATGAGCAGGGTCGTTATGCCGAAAAATGCTCCTACGACTCCAAGGCTGATCCTAAAAAGAACGAGTACTTCCATTCCTCTTCAACCGCCTATAGTGACAATGGAAATGGACGTCGTCCATCAGGGTAATCTCAAATCTACTTACCAATGTTTGCAAAGGACAAACAATTTACTAATCACATTAACAAACATTAACAATAATTACTAACTCCACGCTAACAGAGTAGCTTAGTTCATTATTAATTATCACTCGTTTTTTTGCTTACACATTAACTAACACCACTAACACTAATAATAACTCAATAACACCCATGCATACATTGAATAAAGTTTTGAACATAAAACCAAACAAAATAGTGACGCTAATTTAAGATGGCATTAACAAAAGACTAATTGACATATTTAACAACAACCGAAAAAACTGTACCAACATAATAACTGGTGACAACTATATTCTCACAGATATGTAGAAAACATTTACTTAGAACTTTCACAAATAAAAATACATTGACCAGCAAATTTATTCAGATGAGAAATCAGAACTGCATCATATCAATACACATGAAGCTACTGCAAGACCATACCAACAGAAACGGACCTACACTGGACTTTTGAAAAAATCTCTACTGCCATTTCAAAAATATAGAAAATTAACACATTTTTAAATATTAGAAAATCAGACAGGCAAAGAAGAAATCCTAATCGACAAGGGCAGAAAACTTCCGCTTCTGCAACCACTATCACATCAGTAGAATCCCAACCGTCTGAAAAAGATAAGGAAAAAACTGATGACATTGAAGAAAGTGAACCTAAAAAGATCTTAGAAAAACGTCAAAGTGGCAATGGGAATCGGTATGCCGCAAACTTTGGAGGGAATAACGGACCTCGACGAAATTCGGGTGGGCGAGCTAGTGGAGATAGAAACAATGAATTTGATTTCAACTCGGGTGGCGACTACGGACTTCCAAGAGGGTATTCGGGGAATAATGGTGGTCGAGTTGATGAGTTTGACAGTCCCGAGAGGAGACCCTCAAATAACAATAACCCACAAAGAGGCAATGGTGGGGGTGACTCCTTTGATTTCAATGAAAATGATAACAATCGCGATTTTGGAACAGACAACAACAGTGGACGAGACTCAAACGATTTCAATTTTGAGACTCCCAGAGAGTTTGGTGTGGAATCTCCCACTTCTGGATCTAGTTCAGGAAGAAATGATGGAAGAGGAAGAGAACAAGGATTTAATAACTTCGATTTCTCTATTCCTCGGGATTATGACCCTGATGTTCAGCTGTCTAATAACAACAATAATAATAATAATAATAATAATAATAACAGAAATTCTTTTGACGGTGCAGCTAGCAGTAGTAGCAATCGCGATGCATTCCCGAACAATTTCGATGTGGGATATGATGACTATGTCAAACAACATTTCCCAGACGCATTTGGACCTCAGTCGTCATCCTCTGATCGTCCATCTTCTTCCCCATCGTTCTCTCCAAGCTGTAAGATCATAAATTATTTCACATCGGTCATTCCGTTTAATACATCAAATATATTTATTCATGATTTTATTTATTTATTAAAGCTGGACCCTCTATAAGCTCCAGCCCTGGTAGCTACAGACCCCGAGGTTCATCAAGGGAACACAGTTTCAACCAATTCCAACCGAAACCTTCCCACAATGATCACAGTAGCAGAGGTCCGAGTCATCATAGAAGTAGTTCTCCAGACAAGCAACACACCCAACCCAGCCACAACTTTGCACCACCGCCAAACTTTTTCAATACCAACCCAGAAGGGAGCGAAAATAGCCAGAATCTTCATAAAATGATGGACTCATTCTCCGGAAAGGATCGATCTAACTGCCAAAAGGTTCAAAAGGGGGACATGAGCTGCTACGTTTGTCGCGATGCTAAGGGAATGAATAAGGAGGAATGTATGTACGCTTCCAATGACCCGAAAAATACTCGAATGGCTTATCATGAGGTCACCGAATACTCATCTGACCCTCCAGCGAGTATTTTACCTCTACCTAGACCAGACTTATCTTATGACTCATCTGCATCACCTGGAGGGCTCCTCCAGCAGTCTGGCATCCCGTATCAACTTCAGTTTCCAAGACTTCTGTCCCACATTCTAATACTCCATCTCCCCCAGTATCTGCCAATCTTAAGAAACCTAAGCCTTCTGTTTTATCGGGATCCGTGAGTCGAGTTGAATCCAAAATAGTCTCTACTAAAATTCATCATGAGGACAAATCTCCTGTAGAATACGACTTTGACTACTAGTTCCTGGACTTTTATTAAATTTAGCATCTTTTTCTTGTAAAACTAACTTTATAAGGCCATGATGGTTTGAAATGAAAGGGTTGATGAGTTATTAAAGATGAAATGTAGATTGCGTGTGTTAAGTAGAGAAAGAGAGATGAGATTGTGGTCTGGGGTTTGGATTGAAAGTTAAAATACTCATCTTTGGAGAAAGTTACTTATTACGTGTACAATTAACTGTAAAGAATGAATACGCTTTCTTGGCCACTCCAAAAACTTGAATAAACAGCTAATCGTTTTGATGAAAATAATATCAATGAAATTTGCATGCCATTTGTATGATTAGTTTAATATCTCGACTAGTTATAACTGATGATAAAAAATCAACACATTAACTTTAATGTAATTAAATTGTCGCAGGGGTTCAAACATACATTCATAGCACAGAATATCCATCTTCCCAATTAATTTTAATTCATCGACCACCTTGTAGTGTAGCTCATAGTTGCATCGGGTGCAGAGTAGCACAGAGCGTATTCTGTTTTCGTTCGACGATCGACACGCTTAAAATTACGTAATGCGGGAATACATTTAATTTGATCAAGTACATTTGAGCATGCTGAAGAAGTCGAGGGCTTGCAGGAATTTTCCACGTGGTTGATAGTGTTACATTGACATACTCGTTTAAATTTACCGTTGGTTCTTTTCAGAAGCGGCCACAACACAGTCCATACGGTCCACAGTCAACGATCACTATAGTTCTATGTCCATACCCATGCAATGCTTCGTATTTAAATTTTTTGGTCTTTCTGTGCATATCAGCAGTAGATGGTTTTGGGCGCTGAGGTCTCTGCAGAACTATGCAAGCAAGAGTAAGCAGACATTGAACCTTCGATCTTTAAATTTCTCTGTGTTGGGTTCTAAGTTTTGTTTTGACCAAAACTTCGTTGCCACTTGCCACTACTTGCCAGTATCTCCTGCTTCGGCTGTATCTCCTAGTAGAACGTTGAAGACAGGGGTGTCAATACCTAATACAGCATCTTAATTTTGTATATTTTATTTGTGAAATTTAGTTTGACGTTCAATTAAGTGGTTGATAATTAAATTTCTAATTTAATACAAACAAGCAAAACTCTGGGTACCAAGGGAAATGGAATCAGTAACGGAAGAAGAGGTCTGGACAAATGTTGATATTCCAGGGGTTGCAGCGGTCGCCACAAAGAAACGCATGAGGTATAAATAATGACCATTCGAGTTTAGTATTGTTTTCAATAATTCCAATTACAAATTTCAATTTTAATCACAGGGTGTTTGAAGATGTTGAAAAGTTTCCATCTGTTGATGAAGTGCAAGAGGTCTGGAAATGCGTCTTGTGCCAAGGCCCTGCCAAATATCCCTTTCTAATGTGCGAGGATAGACATGTCATATGCTGCAAAAATGGGTCAACTTTAAAAGACTGCCCTGCTATTACGAAGACAGACGGATCCCTGTGTGACGAACCCTTGGTACGGTTTAATCTGAAATGGTACCAGCATTTGTGCCTGACCGCTCTGTTAGAGTGCCCTTTGAAAAATAAAAATGGCTGTGAGGAGCTGATTCTTGGCTTTGGAGACCAAAATGGTCATATTCTTAAATGCTCCTCAGGGTTTGTTTTAAAATCTTTTTATCTCACTCACCCGAGTCTCAAAATTTTGTAATGATAGTGCCAATAGTGGATGTTTTGTAATTGTTTTAGGCAAAGCGAAGAAAAGGCGCAATTTTATAAGGATAATGCTAAAATTCGACCTTTAGACAAAGTGAGTGACTCTGAAGATGTTCAATGGAACATTCCAAATGCAGCTTCTCGTAAGATTGTAGATTTTGAAATGAAAAACAAGTCACAGAAGATGGAATCAGAGAATCTCATGAATGTAATGAGAAAAACTATCACAGATGGTAAACGTTGGACTACGCCGGAATCGCCTTTAAAGCCGAAGGCCAAACCTGCATTTCAAGATCGTAAGGATGGCTTCAAAGTGCTGGCTCGTATCCCATCAGTAAAATTAACCCAGGAACAACTCAACAAAATCTTTGATCCGCTTCTTCGATCCGGACCAGGTACTTCCAGCTTTGGAGTATCTGAAATTCCAAACTCTGTGAAAGCGTATGATATGATTCCGGACATTTCCCCGGTAAAGAAGAGCGAAAGCACGGGGAATAGAAGTTCTGGTGATATTGTGAACGAGTTTTTATCTTCATCCGATAATGCATGCAAGATTAAAACAAACGATGGTAGGTAGTGTTTAAAAACGATAAGATTATTAAACAAGACTTGGTTGGTGCAATTTGCCAATTTTTTTTCTACTTTCAGAAACTTTGCCTGTCATCAAAATGGTATC
>JAQFYM010001426.1:0-34004 GCA_034694785.1 Agrenia bidenticulata | reverse complement strand
TCATTTTGAGACCAGAAAATTGACATCTACTCAAAACAGTCGATACTTTACTATTTCGTTGAACGGTTTATTTTTATCAAACATTCAATATTAAATGTCAAAAATAAATTTATTTACCACTTTATCTGCGTCAAGATTGTACCTTTCTGAAGCGTGAGTAAAGAGCTTTGATTAATATTTATCAAACAGAGTACAGCAAATGAGTTAAAACAGAAATATAAGTGTGCCCTAATTCTGATTCGCAGTGTATTCAATTCCCCAAACTTGCTCAAAAGATAGAATCAGGAGAACTCCTTATGCATACATCGTGGCATAGACATGATTTACAGGAAGCATTAGATTTCAAATTTGATTGGAGATTTAAATGAGGATTTTCTAGGACTCTAGTTGAATTCCAACAAATTGCTGTGCAGGCTGATTTTCTTTTAACTTTAAATGTAGCTAGCTTATTCATAGACAAATTCAAATTGTAAGTAGAAGACTGGAGTTGATGATCGCATACCTTAAGGAATAAAATAAATTCCTCTTCCAACGGAAATAGCCCGTACCGATTTATACTTTTAAGTTTTTAAAATACACTTTTTACATAATGGAGTTTAGTAGCTTGGCTTGTCATCGTCAACTACAAAAAGGCAACTACTAGCTGGTTTGAAACACAGACTAAACTCTTGGGCGAATCTTTGTTGAGATTTTTTTTATCTCAAAAAGCTTTGAATACATAAAATTGTATAAAGTAGTTGAAAGTGGCTTTAGATATGTCGCAGACATGTCGTCAAAAGCTTATTTCATTCAATTTCCCGTGTACTTTGACTATTTCTGGCAGTTCAATTTTGATCTGGTTCTAGGTCTTTCATGTACATCGTCATTCTAATGTGAAAAAAACAGAGAGAGCTGATCTCAGTAGCCAAAAACTTTAAAATACGAGATTTTATTTAGGGCGAGTTTGTTTGATTCACTAACTATAACTTAAAACTTAAGTTAAAAAATGTTTAGGTACAGTGTACGGGGCCTGAAACTTTCAAAGGCGAAGATTATATTTCACATAAGGATTCCAAAATTTATTGCTTTGTTGTTCTTGGTATAGTTTCCTTGTGATCATTAACATTTCGTCAAGTACGTACGTGACCTATACCTATGTATATAATATTCACTGTAGACCAGGCTATCAATATCATCCTTATTAGAAGAGTTGGACAGGAAAGAAATTTTCCCAGCTTTTGAGAAAGTGTACGTTTGGAAATTCGATTCCGAGTGTCCTTGATGAACTTCGACATACAAATCTACGAGAGAAGCTCTTGTGTGTCTCATCTCTGTTCATAATAATGTTAAACCTAGTTATAATATACTACTAGATCTATAGGCAAGGGGATAGAGGTAAGATCGAGGACCAATTTAAAAAACTCATGAACTCATCGGATCAGCTCTATTCACAGAAAAGGGATGTGCTACTCTATTCAGTTCTTTAGCCTGGCTGACTAGACTACTTAGGTTTCCATGCATATATCCTGGAAAATCTATTTCTCAGATTAGTATATATACACCTCTATTGATGTATATTCTATTACTGCAGGACTTGCCTCCATATTATGTGCTTTGCGAATACCATAAACTTTCACTGGAACTGAACTCGCGAGGGACTTTGACCGCTTTCTAATCATAATTCTAAAGTGACTGTCTCTATTCTTTAAAATGTAATGATGGTGTAAAGCCGGAATCCTTCGAGGACACTCCGGCCGGAAACCGTGTCAACTGTCCGTGGGGTCTTGGTTACGGTGCTAAATAGTGATATTGGAATCAAGAGAAAACTTCAGGTTGAAAATATTTTACGGGACTGCATTCACCATCTTAGTCTCAAATGTCTCGAATGTATTTTTCATTTAAATAAATTGAATAAATAATACAATACAATACAATAAATACAAAACATGTTTAATCTTAGTATTTTACAGCCTAATGTCTTCAATTATCAAAAGGAACAATCGTTGGAACATCTTCCACTTTGCTTTGATTTTGAGTCAAATTATAGTGTTTTGTAAATTATACCTCAGAACCGCGATTCCCACTAGAATAACCACTGTCAATTTCGAGACTTATTCAAAATTTCAGATATAAGTCCCTGACAATTGGCTGATTTCTAAAAAAACACAAATCCCAGAAATCCTCCCTGGGTAAAACAGATGAAATCACCCGTGTGAAACCCTTTCAAATTGAATTATATATTGGCTCGATAGAAGAAGGAATTTATAATCTTGCGATTCTCCGTTTCAAATTCATCAAGATATGATTGAGAATAATAAAACTAATAAAATGATGTGCTTGGCAGGGTTTACTACCTGATTGGCTGGGGATCACCATTCATAATGGTTTTCATCTGGGGAGTACTAACACACAAAGAGTTCTATGGATATGTTTGCTGGTCCGGGTACAGCATGTCAGATATTTTCTGGATTTTAGAAGGACCTCGACTACTCGTTATTGCCGTAAGTAACCACAATAACCTTACTTGTAATGTATCGAGATTTTAATACAAAAAAGACGCAGGCACGTCCATGTCTTCTCACGGAGTGGGATTTTCGCTCAATTGATAAAACGTGACTAACGGGTGACGGGGGAAGACAAGGGCACGGCAAGTGTCATTATTGAGCACTTCCACGAAGATTCAGAATGAGGCTCTTCAAGTCAAAATATTATTTTATTGATATTCCTTGAAGAAAGTCCAATTTCTTGAGACTTTCCAGCTATATTTCTTACTATTCAATGCATTGAATTGAAAGCGTAGGAGGTAATGAAATTAGAAAGTCTTGCCTGGCTAACATTTTCATACATTTAACATGACATAAACATTGACAATTAATCACAGATATGTTTCCCGCATGTATCACACACGATCGGATAGTTAATAATACAAAATGGGTGAGAGTTTTTGTTGGTGGCGACAGTAACACTAATCATTGATTAGAGTTCTATCAAGTCCCATGTATCCTTAAATTATCTCTAGACGTTAAAATGAGCTTATATATATTCTTTGTAAGAAGGAAAATAATCAATACAGAAGAGTATAGACTATACATACGAAGAATAACTGACTAATTGATTATTTATCGTGTAGACAGTTTGGAGTTTTCTTAAGTATTTTTCCCGAGAATATAGTGAAATTATACTTTCAGGTATATAAAAGTACTTACCGACAACTAAAACAACATGCATTTAAATATACAAGGACTGACAATGTTATAAAAGACAGACAATGAGAGCTCGAGTACCAGATAGAATATTTGAGCAAACAAAAAGATCCCAGGAAAAAAGCTCCAATTAAAATTGCCTAAAAATAAAAAGGATTTAGCAGATATCTGTGGGAGAACAAGTAGAAGGCTTAAGGGAATTATCGGAAATTAGACTAAATTATTAGAAAACTAGACACAATCTGAGTTGGTACATTGTTGATGAATTTATAAATTCCTTCAGCCTGCCTTATCTAAATTTGAAAGGATTTAGTAAAGAGCCGAACACACTAACGCATGCATGATATACAAATGGGGCTCTCATACGATGAGCTAATAGAAATTAAATTGACAGATATATGATGATTTTTTCTGTACTCTATGTGCAGCTGAATCTACTCTTTCTTCTCAACATCATCCGTGTATTGATTACCAAACTGAGGGAAAGCAATTCAACAGAAGCTCTGCAAGTCAGGTGGGTCTATTATTATTTTAATTACATCTTGTATTTCAGTTCAACGGAATTGTTATTCTGTAATCGACGATGGGCAGCAGCCGAGGGGGTTATCTATCCTGAACGTATAACTTTAGAATCCGCTGAAGTACTAAGAAAATACCGAAGACATTGCCAATACTCCAATACAGAGAAAACTATAGTTTATTCCAAACTATCGGAGGTTCATTTCATTTACAATGTAGATCGTTCCGTTAAAAAAATGTTTGGACGATTCAAAATTGCATATGAAGCATTGGAATTCCAGATAGTCTGTAATGCATTTCCAGAAGCAGCTCAAATCTATTATCTATTTTTGGTTGGCAGCATATCTGCGTATCTCTATATCTGTATTTGTCGTTGGTGGAAGTTAAGCACTGACACTCATGTTCACAGACCAATTCTGGGGTGAGTATGGGAGGTCATGCTCAACAAGTTGCAATATAAACATGAAAATAAGATGAGTGACATCAATGTTGTTGTCGTAAATTAGATTTTTCATTAGTGGGAAATAATCAGTGGGTAACGGTCAGTGGGAAATGGTCAATGGGGAATTTCCGCAAGTCCTAAAGATATGGTCATAAATGTCGCTAGACATAAATATCAGTGGAATAAATGTCATGCCTCCTTAAACGATTATAACTAACTGAATATTCTTACTTTAAAACTGAAATTAGGAAAGCGGTGCGAGCAGCGATTGTCCTTGTGCCCCTTTTGGGAATAACAAACTCGATACAAATGCTTCACTCCCCATTGGACAAAAACATTATCCAGTTTGCCATTTGGTCATATGTCACCACGTTCCTAACCTCTTTCCAGGGATTCTTCTGTGCTCTCATCTATTGCTTCCTCAATGGAGAGGTAAGTCTCTAAGTTCTTGGATTCTTTTTTTAAGCTGTTTGAATGACAAAAATAGTTCTAAAGAAACTGATGTCGTGGGATGGATACTTTAAAAAATAAAATGTTGAGATAGAATTTGATGGAATTTAATGTAATTTTTAGGTACAGATATCCGTAAAAAGATTCATCAAGGCTCGGCGAAACCGGATGGAATTGAATCGTCGAATAAGCTTAGTCAACGGGGTTTCGCCAAACATGAACAATCCTAACAGCAATTCCAAGAGTCCCAGCCTACGTACACCCAGAAAAGAGTCTAGTGAAGGAGATTTAGCCCCTGAGACTGGGACTTTTGAGCACCTTCGCCAAATGGTCCAAAAACCTGACGCTTTGTTTGAAAACTGGAGTGATGACGAGATGTCATCTGTTGACCACGTGAATGTGGAGCGGATTGAAATCCCTCTGGCACTCATTGCACGATACGAAAAAAAAGGGGACAAAACTTTCCATCCTCCAGGGAATAATTTCAGTGGTGATTCAAGTAGTAGCTATCCGATTCCTTCTGGAGATCAAAACAATCTGGACTACCAGTCTTCTTCCCCAAGAGAGAGTGAGCCGAGGGGCAATGGGTTTACCAACCATAATCCAACCTCGACGCTTGACGAACCTATAAGAATGAACGAGCTGGCAGTTTAGGCTGTCACATTTGACATTGTTGGAATGACCAAGGGACTAGTTAGTTTTGTATTTTTTAAATATCCAGCATTGTTGCATTATATTCACTGGATCAAAATTATAATATCAGTTGTCTTTAAACCATCTACGACTTACATACACTAACTGCCCATTCTAAGCTGTCACTTTGGTAATGAGGATATAGGAAGCTAAATGATGGCAGCAATCAAACTGGCGAACTTATTACCTTTATATTCATCTAAAATATACATTCTTGATATTCGACTCTAGACCATACACTGTAGATGCGATATCTTCTACAGGGTGTTCTTAACCATTGTCTAGGTCTTAAAAATTCTATAACTAAAAAATCACTTGATGGATTCTGATGGAATAAAGTTTGTTCGAAGACTAACATTCTAGAAGGAGAATTCCATACTTACAAAAAATCTCAATGAGCATAGGAACGACCCATGCTGGTTTTCCCGATTTTCAAAAGAATTAATCTTCGGGAGAACCGAAATCATGTTCTTATCTTATACAACGCATTAGTATAGCTATTCAAAGAGGAAATGCCTCTTCTGTTTTAGGCACTCTTCCTTCTTCTTACAAATTAGATGAAATTTTTTATCTGTAAATTCGTATCATTGTGATTTGTGAATTAAAAAATAAATTTAGTTGAGGTCATAAATTTAAAAGAAACTAGTCGAAATGATTCGAAATTCAACTTTATTTATCTTTGTTATTATTTAGTTTTATTTAGTTGTTGCAACCTGACCCACACTCTCCTGTGACAGAACTCTAAACGATGTGATACAGACATAAATTGAATTTCGAATAGTTTCGAAGAGAGTTTCTTATCGTTGCTATGAAAATCCGCCGATTTTGCCCATGTTAATTTTTTCGAAAATCGGTTAAACCCACCGGGGTCATTCCTATGCACATTGAGAATTATTTGTGTGCAAAGATTCCTCCTTGTAGAATGTTAGCTTTCGAAAAAATTATATTTCATTAAAATTCCTTCAAGTACTTTTTTTAGTTATAGAATTTTTAAGACTGAGACTAATGGTTAAGAACAAACACCCTGTATATCTGTTTGATAGTTTATTGAAAATGTTTGTACTCGTGATTGTAATACTAAATACACTGTCACTAAATAAATGTGTCATATCAAATATCCCTAAAATTACCTGAAAATTAGCTTAAAAATGTCTCCAGAAATGGTAAAAATATTTTTGATGTAATCCCAAAGTTATGTTACCTAAACCCTTGAAGTAATGTCCCTGAACCTTTTGTAAACACCAAACCCGATTATTACCGTGCTCAGTTCTTTCTGGGACAAATGTTTTGATACAAATGTAATGTATTCCAAAATATTTGAATTACTTGCTATTCAAGTTTCCACTATTACCATTGCACTTGTATAGAATAGTAACGTTATGTAGAGATTCGTCTGCTATGCGATTGTTGATTACTACTGTGGGGAACAGGCTGTGATGTTGGCAGCATCATGTTGGAATCTATAGTGTGTAATAAGGCTATTGCAAATCCTGTTATTCATGTAATCACACGTAAATCTGAGATTGAGAACATTCTGTGTGTTATCCTATTACATCTTTCATATAAAAGATACAATAAATGTGTGATAAGCCCAAGCAGCTTGGATTCATCATACTTATGAAAATTTCAACGGTTCTTTATTTTTCTAGGTCTTTTTACTTTCTGGTTAATTTTTCGATACAATAAAAGCAGGAATGCCGATTTATTGTTTATTTTTTAAGTAGTTGCTATTCAGCTAGAACGAAAGGGAAATTCATGCATACATCCTATACAAGCAGTAAAGAGACTGAGGCAATAAATAACTAGGAACCTGAGAAGATTTTTCAAACACTATTAGCAAAATTGACTAAAAGGCTCATTTATTTTCGCCAATGCAAATTTTACATTTACTCTATCCATAGCTTTTAAGGTTAGGACTTATATGAGTACTTTATTATTCATAACAATCATAACAAAAATGCTAACTTACATGGCGCAACTATAAAAAGCCCGAACCGAAAATGATTTCATCATATCAGTCGATTAAAATGATCAATTTTGAACCGCATAAAATAAACTATCAACATTTTATTCCCCTAGTAGAATCCTACCTTTCTATCCAGTTCTTCTGATCGTGCCTGTCTTCGAATTAATATTGAGTATCGACTCAATAGACCCAAACAATGTCACAAAATTTTAAGTCAATCGAACAAATTTTAAGAGAGCTCTAGTTATTTTGAGGTTTATGATGACGAACATAGTAATCACATCAACCCTGGTTTTAGAAATAAATTATGCAGAAACCTGGCGGCTATAACTCTGACTTTTCCGCAAGGAACATTTTTGTCTCGTCTATATTCAATGAATCTAATTTGATAAATTGGAGCTTTAGTTAGAGTCTATAAGACTCGATCACGCAAAACGATGACTTACGGACTATACACTGAGTGAAGAGTCTTGCATGCATCCTGTTTTGGATTCTTTAAATAAATGTGGTGAAACAAATTAAGTTCAGAGAAATCGGGACATCATTATTAGACGGTATATGAACACTGCCATTGCATGTCGCATTTGCCTTGGCGAAAGCGATATCGCAAGTCTAAGTACGTCAGATTTCACACCAGTTAAAAATATCATAAACGACCTTTGAATAATTTTGAGGTCAAGGGTAAACCTTTATCGAATTTTTAAGCCTGTCTCATGTATTTCGTGAATTTTAAAAGCATTTTTTTAAACTCTAACGACAGGCTCAAAAATCAACAAGTGTTTGACATTTAGAATCGTTAATGATTAAAGTTTGAAAGCAATTCGACTGGTCTGGGTTAACAAAATATGTATAAATATTACCTTCCAAAATGCCCCAAACAGAACAGTTTACACATGCAAACAGTGAGCTACCTTGTGTTCCACAAGTTCCTTTGAATCGGATGCAATGTACTTAATGGAACTGAACTACCCATCGTACGGTCTGTTCTACTAGGACATGACTAGGACTAAACAGTCATTGATAGCCCCATTACCATGTAAATAAGAATTGCATCTTATACATTTTACACAAACAAGTATTCAAAAATTTCAATTAGAGGTTCCAGGAATTGGAGAAGTCTGGTTCAAATATATGGATTTGATTCAACCAGTTTTAATTAATGGCTTTAATGGGGAAAAAAACTTGTTTTTCCAGTAAAATATGGTGAAAATATTTATTCAGGTTCGTTATTGTTTGAGATTTAGTGTACATTGAAAGTAAGTAGTGCTCTTAGTAGAAGCCATAGTACAGTGTTCCAGAAAGTTAATATCTTGGCAGGTCTAACGTTATAAAATCCACTGAGCTCCAGCTGAATCGGCCGACAGGATTTTCTAAATTTCTTCATAATCTTCCGATCTTCTTTTCCCCATTTGAAATCTCTCCATGAGTTCAGACTCTTTTCAGATTGCTTGAAAGCCATAACTCCCAGCATTAGAACCGTTGACCAAATCGTTGTACCCAAGCAAAAAATGAAAAGTACAAACACTCTTGTACCGAAATTTAACCTACTCCAGAAGGCTATGACTATGAATGCACACACTGCACAAAGATACTGAATCGAGGACTGCAATGTCATTAATACTTCGCGGAAGCATAAGTTCACCGATATTCCAAGCAGTTGACAGCTTCGCATGAATATTCTGAGGTCAACAGGTCGTCGAAGGTTAGGCTTTGTACGGTAGATCGTCCTTGATGGTCTGAAAATTAGTTATTCATTACATTGATTTGCTTATGAATTTTTATGAAAATATTTATGAAATAACAGAAGTTCCTCTATACCTAATTTCTTTGATGATTGTAACAAAAGTAAAGACAACACCCATCCCGCAGAAGCTCATAACCATTGCAGAACTCCAGGCTGTATTTTCAAGCAGGAATTCACTAACTCCGCAAATCAAGCAGACTAGGGGGTAAGCTGAGCTATTTGATGAGAAGAGGGATGACCAGTATAACGCTTTCCGGTGACCTGATACGTAATTAAGTGCATAGAGGTATGGCAAGCTGAGCATTGCAATTTTCAAAATCGGCATTAGCTCTTCGCATCCATTTCTCCACTTTTTACTCAGTTTGTTCGTATAACGCTCTAAAAAATAAATCATTTAAGTTCAGACCATTGGTTATTGGTGTGGGTAATACCAAAATCCGCTAATTGTGTTTCGAAAGCTAACCGCTTCACTATAAATAATTATAAATTACCTCGGATACCAATAAACAACTTGATGGAATTGTTGATAAACCAAGAGAATTCCTCTGATTTTGTTTTGATATTCCACATAACGATAAGTACAATGCAGAAATATGAGCAGAAAAAAAAGTCAAAGGCAAGGTCAAAAATGGTCGCAGTCTCATGATTCGCCGCAACGATGCTAAATATGGCAGAAAAACAGCGGATGACCTGAAGTGCAGAAATGGCTACCCATTTTCGATGACAACCTTCACTAGGAATTAACTTAGAGTTTTTATAATCATAGTCAAACGGCAAAGCCCCCCACCGTCTGGACCGATGGATTGCAAAAACCATATTTCGATAAGTCGTTTCACTGAAAATACTTTTAGGTACGTAGAAGGACGTAGGATTAAAAATACGCTTAAAATACTCGAGAAATGAAAATAGCATTTTGGACGGATGAATGGATTTTTCTGAATTACTATCGGATTGATTTTCTCCTAAGATCACTGATGATTCACGACTAGATTTATAATTACTCAAACTGCTCAACTGGATGTCCATTTTGCTTTATTAGTTCTAAGTTTGTTCTTTAGACATGATTTCAAAATCAAGTGTACTTCTTCGGCTATGACATTGATGTTACAGAGGGACTTGGCGAAATCTGCAAAAAATCGACATCTGCAAGGTTCTATTCTCTTATCCTTTCTAACCGACGAAACCTTTTTTATTTTTCAAAAGCCAACGATATAAATCATTGAATGAACTGGATTTATCTTTTTTAAGGCCAGCAAATTGAATTAAGGATTGTTCACAAATTCTTTGGACTTATGCAGCACTCACCGTAAATACAAACTTAACCACTATGCTATATAGCCCTGGCCCTGGGACTTATCTACAGTTTTTCTCAAATTTAATTTGTACAAGAAATATAAATATTGCCACTATGGCAATGTCTTCGGGTAGGAAGGTCTCAAAGTACCTTGCACGTAAATATCAACAGAAGATGAATACTTTTGAAATTAAAACTGTCAACTGTATGTATGCAGGACTCGTTGATTTATCTGCAATGCGGATGGCCGATTGTGAATCCATTAAAATTTAAAATATTTGATTCACTTTGAGTTTATTCCCGTCTTTATTATTCTTTGTTTTATTTAGACTTTGAGACCATACTAGATAGCTAAGATTATTTATTTCAATTTATAAACTCAAAAGTTCTTCTTTGCATGTAGGTATAGATTTATTTGTAATGTTGGAACGGTTGGAACTCTTCGTTATGAGATACTTCTATGTCTGTTGACGTTGACATCTTCTGTTTTTCATTTTTATCTCACCATTAAAACTGCTAAAGTTTATTTCAATTAAAATGATTGACTGCTTTCAAAATATAGAATACTCTAAATGATATTTTCATCCTGTCAGATTGGACTGCGATGTCGTGGATAGTAGACATTTCGGTATTTCTTGTAACTTTTCTTATGATTAGGAATTTTTATAATTTAGGAAAATAAAATCGATGGCTAGATGGGTAAGGGATTAATTTTGTACATTCCTACCCACCATATACGGGCCTTTTGGGAGCCCCCTTCCCCCAAAGCTCTCCATCCCCCCTTTGACTAAGAGCCCCCAGGGGGATGGGGGCAAGCCATTTTGCCCGTATATGCTACCAACACACCCCTTATACTCTATTGTAATATAAATCCATTCACAAGTTCGTACCTTAAGGTTTCTTAAGATAAGATAGAACCTTCGTGTTCCATATTGTATTCCAATACACACTAAATATTCTGGATGTTGTCCCAATACTAATGAGTCTTCTTAGTTGGCGACTAAAACTAACTAAAAGTAAGTAAACATTTCATTATAAGACAACTATCTGTCAAATAAACTGTTTCTGAAAGCACACATTTACTTGAATAGAAAACATTTACATACCCACTCCACAACTCATTCTATGTTTTCGTAGGACCATGTATGTGTATTGACAAAATCTTTTGTTAGTTCTTACGGTTTTGAGCTCTTAGGCAGCCGCATATAATCGGCAATCAGTAAAAACTTATTTTTATAGGATGGGCATTACAGTAGTTAATGAGTCTCCCATTTTCGATGACGTCAATTGCCTCATGACATTATTGTAAGACAGAATCCGTATTGTTTCTGTGATTGACAGTTGTCAGTACTTGAGCTTAGAAATGGTGATAGTGTTAGCTTAGGTAAATGAAAAAAATTGAGGATTGCATTTATATTCATGGTAAATTAATACTCAAGAAGACAGGACAAAATACTAGTCCACAGTTCATCTCAATCTTCAGTTTCATTTCAACAACTCTATAATTCTGCCCCGACAGTCGAATAGTTAAGATTTTTTAAATAAATCACTAAATCTACTTCGTCAGACCAGATCCGAGAGATGCCACAGATTCCAAACTTAGAAGGGTTTCCCCTACTCATCGCCACGCCCCATTTGCTAACCGACTCCATGCTAAAAGCCATAGCACCCGCCAGAGCCGCCGATTTCTATGGATTTTCGGGGATCACTGAAGAAAGAAACCATACACTTTTGGGCTTGGGAAAACTGGTGTTAGAATTCGCGAAGATTTGCAACTTCACTCCAGTTTCTACCTACATAGGGGACATCATTGGGCGGAAGATCAATGAGGAAGAGTACAAGGGAACAATTATCCCACTCATAGTCCCAAGTGTGTTACCGAACTATTACTATGAAACTTCAAAAACCAAGTCATCGATTTCTTTTTCCATCCTGCAGTTTTTCAACTTCCTCTACTGCGATCTAGACCGCCAACCACCCCCTACTAATCCCGCTCTGCTTCTTCGACCATTTGACTATTTGTGCTGGATAATTATATTAGCTTTGACCTTGGCTATTTCCGTTGTCATCAATTGGAAAAGACGAGATTTTTTTACTTGTTTTTACATGGTGTTTGCGGCTCTGTTTTCTCAAACCATTTCAGATACTATTAGAGATCGCACTAAGATATTCATTTTTTGGACTTTTATTTGCGTTGTATTAAACACGCTGTATTCAGGGGTTTTAACCAGTCTTTTGATAGCACCTGTTGAGAAAAATTTAATGAGGTCTTTGGACGACTTGGTCCAAAATGATTTCAAGCTGGTGTATTCAGAGGATGGGTACTATAAGTACATCATGAAAATGGCCACTCACATGGAACCGCAGGCAGAAATCGGGACCTCTGGGATAAAAAATCGTAATAAACTAACGGATCGAAAGTCGGCTCTGGATATCCTCTCCAAATCCATTGTTATGAAGGAAACCACAAATGAGCTGATGGATTCCCTTGCATTTGAATCGAAAACAGCAATTTTTGGCCCATGGATGATGGCTATGGTGAATTGGCGGATTTTGAGCATAAAAAACGAAGCCCGAAACAAAAAGGTGAGAAAAATCAAGCAGAGAAGCTGCCACATTGGAAAATACCTAAATTCTGCTCATGCCCATCCGGAAATGTGGATATTTAAATTATCGGACAAGAGGTCGTCGGGTAGCTTTTCTCACGTTTTCAACCGAATTTATGCCAATGGGATTCATGGGTTTTGGATGGGTGTGTTTACTCAAATGCAGGCTACACTCAGGATACAAGATATGAACAGATTCAAATCCAAGACTGAAGTCATGGAAGAGATTCCTATTGAACCGCTTGGATTTCATGTCGGTAGTGTTGTAGTAATTTTCGTTTTGTATGGTGCATGCATTTTAATTTGCTGCATTGGCTTCGTTGCCGAAAAGTTATGGAGTCACAGAAGTTCTTTTAATAAATTGCAGTACCCAAGTTGAGTAATGAAATACCCGATTAAACCGTGTTGTGTAAATGGCATAGAAGTTTATTGATTGATTGATGGTCTTTATTTAACGTGCCAGTCAAATTAAAAATACAGAATTAAATAAATCAAATAAAGAATTGGATCTTGGGTCGTGTAGGATGTACCAGCGTAGGGCGCAACACCTTTATTTGGGGACAATTTCCAAGACATCCTATCAGACCCAACACAACGTAATGATCTGTCTTTAAAAATAAATAAAATTCTCCTAGGCCTAGGCTTCGCCACATAATCTACAAGCTGTATCATTTAAACAGTCAACTGTAACTGCTTATCATTGACTGGCCCTTGCACTCTGACATTTTCGATAGCAAGGAAATCCAAAAGCATCCTCCCCTGCTCAGCGGTCACAAACTAAATGGCATTGAATGGCTTGGTTAGAAATTGTAAGAAGTGCCACTGCTACTAGAGGTAACTAAAAAATAATCCTAAATAATTGCCCTACGGGAACTAAATTAGGAGACCTGCGTATGCCCGATTGCCTTATGTAAAGCTACATACATGAGCGTACAGATTTTATTGACAAAAATAAGTATTCGTTTTACAACATGAAGCAATATTGCTGTTATTATACTTGGACAATTTGAAAAGGTACTTGAGTAAAGTTATCGTAAGGCTCGCAGATTTATAAGCTCAAAGGACCAAGTCTCAAATAGGGAGAGGACTAGCAGTCAAAGTTACTGGGGGTATCATTCTCCGCCTTGTCACATTCAGTCATGAAGACTCCGGCAAACGGGGTGTGTCGGATTCCCAAACTGAAGGCCGGAGGTTGTCGCCAGACTCGAGGAGTAGCTGCACTGACATTATAGGAACCAGGACCCGCTTCACAGCTCTGGGACTTCAATTCCTTCCATCGTCCCTTCAGAGTCACCTCGCCCCCCTTGTTCTTAATCACATTTGGGCTTCCTGGTCATAGATAAATTCGAGAGATTCGTTTACTAAATTCAGATATCATAGGAAGGAACAAATGTTTGAAAAAATATCCACACCAATGTCATAAATTGGTCCAGGGGATCGGAACACTTCATCCTCAGTTTTTCCCTTCCCCTTTCTATAGATTACAAATTAATTAATTAGAGAAACGAGCCAAATCAAATGTCAAAGTTTGATGAATGAACAAAACTTACATGGTAACTTCTGCAGCGGCATTTTTATCAGGAATTCTTGGTCCGAGACACGATGGGAGGAGGTAGATTGGGCCAGGAGAAAATTTTCCTCTCTCTATAACTGGAGTCCTCCAAGCCAGTGAGTAGGACGGAGCCTTCCTCCGATTCACATTGATTTCCGGGTTGTACGCTGCTGGTCCAGGAGTCTCTGTGTTGAAGGTCTCTGAAATAGTTGATTGAAATTATAAAATTTAGAAAAATCTATCCAGGCCAAGACAAACATTTATATTTCATTTTAAACCTCATCAGCTGCTACAAGTGGGCTCACATAAATTGAATATTAAAGAATAGCATGAGAAAATTCACAATCGTCAAAAGATCTGACCCAATCAATTTTCCATTGCTACACAAAATATCAGTGAACTCCTCAAGCATTTATAAACTACTGAAAATTTAACCTCCAAGAAATCGTTTAATAAAGAGGAAATAATATTACAAAAAACACTCACCAATAACCTTTGTTCTCGATTTGATAGAGAATCCCAAGGAAGTGTCTGGACCTTTAGCAGTCATCCCCTTAGGAATGGCATAAATTGGGCCAGGGCCATTTCCAGATCCGACAAGGGTAGAAGGAAGCTTAAGTCCTAAGCTATAGGCCGGGTTGGTCCTTCGAGTGTAGTCCGCACCGATGTATCCCACTGTAGGTGGAAGCATGACCCCTGCGGGACCCGGTCCATTGTCCCAGTAAGATGACAGCTGAGCTTGACGATCCTCTACCGTTTTGTTCATCCTATCTGATCAGTTACGGAGTAGTGATGGAGAAGTTAAGAGTAGAATGCTGTCTGGTTGTGTATCAAGCCGAATTTGGAGAGAAAATTGGGAGAAAATTGAATTTGCCGATATTGAAGGGGGAAATTTATACGAGATATGAAAGGATTGGAGATTAAAGATGGAATGACAAGTTTTTAACAATTATTTCGTAAGCATCAAACGAATAAATAATCTTTCTCTGTTGTCAGGGCTAATTTTGGGATATCAAAATATATATCTTTGCATCAAATCAAGGTAGGTAAAAGATGATTCGTTTTCATAGAGTATCTTAGCAACGAACGAACTTTCCCCTGCCTTGACAAAGAACAAGCCACTATGTCAAATTTCATGAGACCAAGGTATTTATACTTTCTTTTCCGTGCTTTCTCCTACCAGAATCCAGAGATATCTGAGAATGTCAGAGATGACATCCGCACTTTCTAAAACCATGAAAGAGCAAACAAAGTAATTCACTGCAAATATTTCAAAATCTATAGCAAGGAGTGTCAAAAAATTGAAGACCTTGCTGAATGTTAATCCAACCAAAAAAAAATTTTTGAAGTTTCCATAATGAAAATAAAGCAGCAAAAAATTTCTCACCCTCCCCCGAGTTAGAGTCGAACTCGGAGTGCTGCATTGGATTAAACAGACGAGTTAACCACTCCGCCAACTAGGCATATACAAAAAAATTATTTTTCTTCCCGGTATGTTCCATACCCATCTCCAATTTCAGAAATTTTCGGAAAAGTGATAGCGAGCTCAATAGTAATGTATTGTGTGGGACATAGTCAGAGACAGAACAGTAAATGTAAAACCCTTCGGGTCTATATATATTATAAAGTTTAATATGCGCGATTATAGATACGGACAAAATTATAAAAAATGCTGAATGAACCCTTTCTTTTTATTACTACTTTATGTGATGTTCGTATATCCTTCCGTCCGTCCAGACTGTAACTTCCAAACGAGTCAATTTTTTCGATATCCGTTTAAGATGTCCTAATTCAGGGTGTTTCATAAGTTATGCATCGTTGAAAAGCTACTGCATACTGCAAAGAGCTGCTTTATGATATCTTGCACATGATGGGTTCACCCCCTCACCCAGGGAGAAGGTTAAAACATTGGAGCAATCTCTCTCGGAGTCTCTCCTATACCAATTTCTCGTCTATGGGGGTACATTGAGTTAAGGTTGTAGCCACTACATTATAGACATATTTTAGAGGTATCGGATAACCCCTGACCTGGGATTACTATGAAATAATAGCTACTCGATGTAATTATGTTATCTCTACACATAAAGTGTACAACGCGGTGGAGTAGTTTCGGCTCTGCAACGTAACATTAATGAAGGACACGATAGAGAACGTAGTTTCGAATATTCGAAACTCAAATCGAAAATTGAAGTGACCTGATTTCGCATAGATACTTTCGGGAAAGAGATACTTTATTGTCTATCTAATAAATCATACGTCACACGGTTAGGAAACAGCTCACGCTTCGAGGCGACTGCGATGGCCCTTGAATTGGCAATTGAACTGAGCAACCATGTATGTGCAAGGTTCATGAAACCACTTTAAATACTGGGGCATACAAACGAGGACTTCATGAATCTTAAACTGATGCATTTATGACAAATCACAGAAAATCACAAGGGATGTGAATTTATGTGATTAATGTGATTATCACAGAAATCCCATCTACAAATCCCAATGTGATTATCACATCTGAAACCCTGAACCCATACTTTGTCATTTCCGAAGGGTTGTCTGTTATGTACCATCTTCGAGATGGTTCAGTCTTCCCCTTTCTCACTTTGAGATTTGATTGAGTTTGAAGTCTCTCAGATTTAGTAACCATCGATGAACAGTAAACGTTTTACAAAGGAAGCTACCAATCAGGAGCATTTCATTCAATCAACTAGGCTGTCAGAATTTTCGTTTCCGCCAATTCCAACCATAAATCCCGAATCCAATATATTTCTTTACGTAGATTATCGGTCGCTTTAAAATGTGGGCCTAGAGACAGAGCAGAGACAACCCGGGGATTATACTAGTTAAATTATAACTTTTATCAATTCGAAACTCCGCATCCTACTTACCCTGCTTCAATCCCTACCAAGCATTCTACTATAGTCGACGTCTGCAAAATTATGGATAAGTACATCACCAGTCACCAGTACCCAAAGGGTGAAGAGGAAAGGTTGGATTAGATTAGGAAACTTTACTTCCTTCAGGAGAAAAGCCGAAATAGAAAGTAGTCACCTAATTGATTGAATCAAAATTCTGTATTTTGAATATTTTATTTGACGCACTACATTATTACTGCAAAGAAAACTTTAAAACCATGCGACACATCAATAGAATTTTTCATTTTAAGAGAATGAGATACCTTCCATCCCTCAGTAACATTAGTTAAAGAATAACCTACTTCTCATTTCAATGATTAAGAAGCAGCATGATCTATAGATGATTTATTCTGAGATCTGTATCATGTTTACTGGCGATGACGAGTTCCTCGACGAGAGTCCTAGCGATGACAGAGCCCATGGTCCATCATATCATTGAAATGAGCTATCGAAAGTCGTGACTACTGGTTCGGAGAGGTAATGGCAAGTGTGATCTTGAAGATCTTGAATGTTGCTGTGCATTTTGATGAAGGTAATAATTTCAAGCATTAGTCACCACCCATCTACCTCGCTCGACTGAACTCTCAAGCCACTTGTACACCTGTAAGTATCAATACGTTAGTATGGCCACAAAGGATTCCACCTTAGTCATCACGATTATAATTTTTGATTACTTTTTGATTTGGAAATAGGAAAAAACAGGAGAATTGGACGGATCCGATATTCACAGAATACTCATCTTGTTTGAATCTTCATTCTCTACATACACGCACCACACCATCACCCAGCAAGGAGCTAATAGTTTCCATGAAATCGTTTGTTTTAGTTCAGCATTTGTAGGTTCTTGGAATAATAATATTACCCTTTTTATCCATGGTTTTTGCTGCAAATGATCGTTAATTGTTTGTGTTTAGTCCGCATGTTTTGATTATTAGGGGTCACATCCATCAGGCATGGAATTATGAGATGATGATTTTCATTACTTTTGGAACACTTAAAGCCATGTAAAATCATAGATAATCCTTTATATTTAATCCTTTTAAACACTCAAGAATATAAATACTGGGAACGATACTTGGACTATTAGCTGGTAACTAAAAGTCCTAAAAGAAGACACGGTTACTCAGAATTTGGGCAAACAATAGCAGCCTTGTTTCATATACTTTCATTTATTCTTGTTATAAGTTGTAATTGTGAACAGGATCCCGTAATTACGAGATCTAGCATCCGATAAGGTTGGCTACACGGGTATCGTGAAGTATTTGGGTTTCCATTTAAGCTTTCCTTTTGAATCGGTATTAATTAAACCGAGTTTTGAGCCCGCTGGACTGGGTGTTTTGAAGACGGTTTTTGCAATTATCAACTCCAAACCATGTGCTGCTGGATCGGGGGAATCTTACAAGATGGTTGTCATTTGTCATAAAATATTATACAACTACGTACAACTGTTGAAATACCACCGTCGTCCTCCCAATCCCAAAGCCTTTCCAAATGGGAAGATCATGAATGGCGAAGGGAAATAACATTTCTAAGAAATTCGTACTCAAAAATGTTCGTTTTTAATCTGCATGGCCAACTCCATAGTCATTCTATACAATGGAAACATGCTATACGCGTATCAACAAGGATACACTTATGTTAGGCAAATCCATTTCATTTAAATTTACGACCCTATTCAACCATTAACATCATCAGCTGTATTAGCTATATTTGAAAGCAGAGGATCGAATATAGCGATTTTTGCATTCATCTTAGGTCCAGTGGGCAAAAAAATTAAGTGTCGGCCTTTAAAGAGAATGGAGGGTTGTAAAATCTAAACTGAAACGCACTTCTTGAAAAGCCTCAATGGGCTTTTCGTTAAGCTGGACTTGGTCGCTTGGGACTCCAAAATAAAATAATATCTTAGTAAGTAAAGTAATAACTTTTACGCTCTTCTTGGCTATTTGCTCAACTTTTGCTGGTCAGAATTTCGCAATAGACAATAACGCACGAACACTGGATATGAAATGACAAATTCTTCGCACCCAGGCCCAGACAGATGGCAAAAAATTACAGCGGAGATAGACAAAAATGAAAAAAACGTATTTCGAAATGGAACTAGGTTATGCAATTGTCTGAGCAAATGTTTTGATGAAACTAAATTAAAACCAGATTGACCCTTCGTAGTAATCAACTACAACGCACTTTTAGCTTAACGATTATAAAATCCCTCCGCTATCCATGATTTTAGACTTTTACAAAAGCCCTTTTAAAAACTGATTCAAAACCTCAGGATACTCTAGTTGGGAAACGTAATAAAGCTTAGCTCTACGTGGACCAACGATGTTTGCATATTTTGGTTTTGGGATGTTAGCTAGGAAGAATATACCAGATGGAAGAAATAAGGGAGTAAGGAGTAACATGAGATATTGTAACCTAAATTTTAGCAATAAAGGTATTAAAATTAAAAATTAAAATAAAGGAATTAAAATTAACCAAATAGTCAATTAATTAAAGTAGTCGAACTCTGTAAAATTCCTTCTCCAAAATCCACAAGGAAAACGGCCCATTTAATTATGATTACAAAAAAAACTTAAACACAAAAGAGTTTCCTCATCAACTACCTGGGCTTTTCATGCTATCAACTCTACTATATAGGCATTTATTCGTGCGTGTAGGATTATGAGATTGTTACAAAAAGCAATTATGCGTTTTACATAGACTGCACATTCTAGGTGATAAGAAAACACACTGTCCATACCCATTCAGATTTTTTTCGTGCGTAAAATCAATTCGAAAACTCTAACAATCGCCAAAACTTGTGGGGCTGTTAAATTGAGTTCAAGCTTTAAAAGTCTTCTTGCCAGCTGTTATTTGTCCATATCTTTGAATTTCTTTTAGTACTGCTGCGTTTGTTTAAACCTGGGATCTCCCTCCTCCAAAAAAAAGTGATGAAATGGACCGTTCACATAGGATGTTTGTGTAAATTTTTACATTTCCCACAAAGGAATTTTACACAAACATCCTATGTGAACGGTCCATTTCATCACTTTTTTTTGGAGGAGGGAGATCCCAGGTTTTTTTTTTTAGCAATATGATTAAAAACTATAGCAATAGGTTACTACCAATCTAAATATACGAATTGCCTCATTCTGCATCCATGAAGGTGTCTAATTACGAAAATTACCCAACATTCGGTAATTCCGTATTGATTACTGTGATTGAGAACACTAAGATGAGTTTGATTCACGTGGAGACAATAATTTAGCCTATCATCCAAGCCCTCCTTTTCTGCACGGAATCATTGGACCGCCCCGCAGAGCTTCTCCGAAACGGAATAAGGAGCTCTAAATAATCCGACTCGAGTGGCATATGACAAAAGCAGATAAGTTTTTAAACTCCCTTCCAGACAGAGTCTACTAACGATTGTAAAAAATCCTAGAAAGACAGAACCACACGGATTATACTTATACTGACCATCTCTAATAATTCTCAGATATTGAGGACATTTCTAAACTTTCTATGTTTAAAAGTGGTAGCAGCTAGGTATTTTAGAAATTGGGTCGATGGTTCCGGAAATCCAGGAATCCAAGTCTAAAGAAAAACTGAAATCCAATGGCATCATGTGACACCCAAACTCCCACTCCCAACCTATAGGCTATATAGTATGTAGATCCTGGTTGGTTTATCGCTCTTGGCTGTGTCATCTTAAAAGTTTGATGGAAGACCGTTGTCCCAGAAGAACTTGAAAGGGTAAATGGTGTTGTACAGATATAAGGAGACAAAAAGCCTTGAAATCAGGCGAAGGGTTTAGAAAATCCTTAGAAAATCTTGGTCTCCTTAGAAAAGGAAAATATATTCGTAGAAGCGAAATACCAAATACAATTGGTCGATCTATTTACATTATTTAGTTATTTTCGATTCCTTGGTTAGTGGCTAGAAAATATTCCACTGATATAATCCGGCTGATTATTCTTGTTTCTTTTGCTATGGATGCTGCTGCGTCTTAACTTTATTAAATGTTTTGTAAAAATACTGTGTTGTATATGCATCTATATCCTCAAAATATGTTTGTGTACAAAGAAGGTGAACCATAAATAATCCAGAACTTCACCCTTTTTCTTTGCAAATGAACCGTCTGTCTGGATTTACTATGCTGTGACAGTAACAACAGCTAACGATGGCCTTCGTACGTCCAGTCCAGTTCTTAAAGATTTTAGAGCCCTTTTGTTAAATCATTTCTCGAGCAGTCAAGTGGACAATGCGGCTTTTGCTACTTTATAGCTTAAAAGTTAAGCATGTGAATGGTGAGAAATTTATTTTAGACTTTTGCGGTTGAAAATAGTCTTTTATAAAACAATTCCTTTCTCTTAAAGTATCATTTGTAATGATGTAAAAGGATATCCGGTGTTTCACTTATTGAGTTGATAAAAAAATCAAAGGTTTTAAATATTCATATTCCCTTCGACATCATTTCTAGTTTGGGTTAGGGGTAAACTGAACGTTATATGCCTTTAAACACCTAAGATGTTCAAACTTGAAAAATATCAAGGTCCACTCTTGGAAACTTAAATTAGCTATAACAAACCATAATCAACATCAAACCATCAATTAACACGGAGTTAGTTAGCCCAACTAACTTTTGTCATTCGGAAGACATTTAGCCTTTCATACCTCACGTGCTTGTTAGGGTCATTAAATCTTCTTCGGCTAAGTTTCAATTTAATAAGCTTTCGAATACAAAAGCAATGGTGTTGAATAAAAAGTTGTGAAGAATTTTAAAAGAAAATGTATATTTTTTAAATTCACATGCAGTATAGTTAAATCTCAACCCACCAAATTTCAAGATTGTCTTTGATTTACTAATAAAATGTTCTAAAATTATTGAAGTAAAACTTAACGAACGATAAAACGAACTGCCATAGATGTCGATTACACTGACTATATAGCCTGGCTATAAACGAAAAATAACAAAGTAAAAATCCTGTGTAAAAAATTATAGACTGAAAGAGACATGATTTCCAAACAACAAATGACGGATGTACTGTGGTAGAAATATACCGTTGACGTGATGGATTCAAATTCGAATCATCTGCGTGCTACCTGTCAATATGTAATAAGAACAAACCAAGAGGATCCTAATAAGAACTACTGGGACTGAGTGCTGCACGATATTTGCCTGCTCTAAGATTATTTGTAAAAACAACCCAAGGATTTCGAAATCAGTCTTTTAGTACGGTTTAGTCGGTTATCGCGAGTATAGCCTCTGTGATATTCAATAAAGGGCTTCTAAATTCAATAATAATTTGTAAAATGATAAAACCTGTTTTCATTATCATGATAACTTAATTCCTGATGAGCTGGTAATGCATTTCAATATGTCTTCCAGGGTCTTAAGTTCCCCAAGCTTATCAAAGGTTAGACTATATTCTATATTTTCTATTACCGTGTCCAAATGTTAGGCATAAAATCCTCCAAAGACTTAAGACTGCAATATTATAAGCTACAAGTAGTTCCTCAACCTCAAACATCAACCCCAACCGAGAAAATAATCCCTTACCAGTATGAATATTTAGCTAATATGGTTTATTCTAAACTGTATAACCTACCAGATTCCTAATTCTAAATGTAGGTAAAGTAGACAATAGGCTAATAAAAATAAGGCCAAGCTAGGCCAACTAAGAGACCGTTAAAATTTCACTTAAATACAAACCTGGAAAGGATTTATATTTTTCCGAGAAATACTCGACCCTCAAGCCTTTAGAAATAGGTTAAAGGTTCTCAAAGAGATCCTCAAGCTCAAGTTTGACATGAAGATGACGTGATAAACTATACCCTATAAAAGTGTAACTGTACAATCCTCGATATAATAATATTTCCCCCTTCACCCTCGACCAAATCTCTATTGCATGCTGATCTTATATCGTAGCGTAGTAGTGAGATAGAAAATCCACGGAAAAATTAATATTTTGTGCTAAACTTTTAAAGTCTTCTTCCAGTAAACAGAAAGCAGACGAAAGCAAATCGCAAAAATCCCTCATGAAACATAAATGGATCCAAGTCATCTGAAAATATTGTTGAACTGATTTTTGAATATTCTTATTTTAAATAGAGTATATTTTTCATCCAAACCGAAATTTCCATTTCCAGTTCCAAAAGTTTCCAAATTCAGTTAGAGAGTAGAGTACTATATTAAATTATTGGTAGGATATGTTTTGCTTTAGAAGAAAATATTCCATGGGATTCTTCAATTTTTTTGCTCTCTGATCTACATTACTTTCAAAAATTGAGGCGCACCACTAACCCACACAATTTAATGGCATTAAAAAACTAAGGTTGGGACGTTACATAGCTACAAAAATGTACTCTTTTAAAATTGAATCGACCCAATATACGCCCTAATTTTATTGAGCTTCCATGAAATAAAAGCTTTAGAATTGTAATTCATATCTGAAACACTTTCCTCCTTCATCTAAAACTCTGACTACTAAGTAAACATTTCTGTGAAGAATTTATAGCGATTAATGATCTCTGATAATCAGTGCTAGGTTAGTATTAGCCCAATAGAGTAAAGGATTGCCAGCTAATTTTGTCCAGCCCCTCAATTCATGCGGAATAATGATCTCAATCCCCGCAAGTACAACTTTCGAAATGTACAAGTACCAACAAGCTGAGGAACCACAAGGTTTGATGATACACTTTTACAGAGGTTCAGTAAAAATAGGTTTCGTGCCATGCTTTTTTTTGCCAAACCTTCAAAGATTTTATTTTACTCAGAAGAAGCATGCATAAAACTATATTTCAGTTCTTTTCAGGTGGTTTTGGTAAACCCTTGGCAGTAATATAAAATTTATATAGTACGGCCGAATGTAGTAGTATTATTACCACAGAAGCAATGAATGGAAAGCACTATACTGGGTTGAATGTTTATAAGTACAAGGTAATAGGTACGGCCCTCAAGTATGGAATTTAGAAATGTACTAACGGTAAGAGAATTTTTTTTCGCACCTAATATGAGAATAGAAAAGGCTAGGTTGTTCCAGATATTATATTCATCATTCATCCGTCACAGAGGATTCCAGGGTAGGATCAGTTGAATTCTAAGAGTCTAAAGAATTTGGGGGCATTGGCAACTGATTGTATTATATTTTCATGAGCTTGTAAAATCCAGGTAGGGTTGTATGAGTCTGGTCCATGCCCTTATAAATAGTAAATTGTCTTCATACTGTTCATATGGTGGATATAATAACATTAATAACCTGTGTAAATTGGTGAATCGCTAGATTGTCTAATAAAAGGGAAGTTGTGTTAAATAGTTGACGACCAAATCGTTAGCCCACACAAGAGACATTACACTTCCCATATGAATCATTCATGAATTAATTCACACAAGCGGATTTAGAGATCACAATCTGACTGACAGAATTAGCACAGCCGAGAGTTTACTTTTGAATTTTTAAGAACTAGAAAATAATATAAATGCGTATGCTATCTAAGCTTCAATACCAAATTATTATACTGTCATTTGCTATAAGGGCTACTGGACGCGGATGTACACTTTCTTGCAAGATCAAAAGATCAAAAGTGTGGATAAGAGAGTTGAGTTAGAACGCCATGCTTTTAAACCATGTGTACCTTCAGTTAGGATAAGATATTTTAAAACTCGCATACTCTAACATGCCCTGGAAACTTTAGCCTTTAACATGTGTTGAAATTTGAAGGGATCGATCCCTTCTTCCCTACAACCGGATACTATTCATTACTTCCTTGTACATAAGAATCAAAAGGGCCGAGCCTATAGAGAGAAGCTTTAGTTAGGTTAGGAGCAGGAGTTCCCACGAATCTTGTTTGCCAAGGAAAGGTAGAGGATCTAAATTACATTGGGTTTGTCACCTCTATCCATTCAAAGTTCTACAGGTGATTACTGGCTGAAAAATTGTAAATGAACCTAATTAACTTTCTTGTTTCTTCTGTCAGATACTTTCCTCGGGGTCCTTGTACTAGTATGCAGTTGTTAATCGTGCACTTCTGTATAGACATATGTACCTATACAGGGAAAAAGGGATGATTCATGCTCTAATTTCCCTAACACTAACTAACGTCAAATCATCTGAAAAAAATTCACAACGACGATTTTCAAACATGAATTTTAGAAATCAAAAATAAATACTTGATACAACCGACCTTATTTGGATTAAATGCGTTGAACGTGGAGCAGAAGGCCATAAGGAATACATAATCTTGGAATTCATGTTAAAAACGCTATGGTTGGCCATACCATACGTAAAGACAATAGCATTACCAATTTTTTTAAAGCGTAACTCAATAAAGATCAAAATTCATCATCTAATATCTTCCAAGAAAAGCCGCACATTTCGGACGGAAGTTGGTAATTGAAGAAGAAGATGGAATTATGGCTATTATGAGTATTACGAAATTGTAGAGCATTTTTTCAATGGCTTCTTAAACTAAATCTCTAGACTAGGATATTTCAAACTTTACCAATTTCTTAAGCTTGAAAATGGAACCTTTAGAGCTTGTTGATTACATTTCGAACGTTACCTGCAGCAAAAGTTATCACAGAAATTGCAAGGGATTCATAGAAATAGCTTTTAAAAAACTAATCTTTGAAGCTCCGGAGGGACTAAATTCTCATAATTTCCGTTAGAGACATCCAATCATGCTTGCGTAACGTGATTCTTGACTATCTATCAATTATTTCAAGTTTAAGAAGTAATATTGGAGCTCAATTTGATTTTTTTTAATCCACAATCCACCTGCTCGTGATTATGATACGAGATAAGCATTAATCATACAGTTCATTATCCCATCATGTAGCATGTAGCACAACTGCTGCTCATCCATAGCTACTCACATGCAAGGCGGAGAAATGATATTAAGTACTAGTCCCTAGTTCATTATGTAGACGAGCATATCGAGTCTCGAGTGCTTTCTGAAAAGAGTTTAAGTCGTCTGGCTCATCGCTATCAGCCTTTGTCTTTTGCATTTGAGATCTGATGAGTCAGAAACAGGTCCAAGATTCGGGTGATGGACAGGGAAATTGAGGGACAGGTGTGTAATTATTTCCATTAATTTCCATAAAAATTGTTACAAGTACACACAAGAGTATCCCAATAAATATAGCTCTGTGCACCAAAACACAAGTGCCTTTACTTTCTTGAGTTGTGAAACATTTGAATAAATCCATAGAGTTTTTTTTATTTTGATAAAATTCAAATTAATCAAAAGTTAATAGATCATTGGTATTTGAATGTTTTCTTAATTTCTAGTGTTGACTTGATCCTACCTTCAGCCAAATAATCCTTTGAGAATTTTCACAGTATGCGCTCATTTATTCTAGATTCTAGCTCTGTCCTCAGCATTTGTGGCATAAATGTTTTATGCATGGATGAATAATTGTAAAGTACGACAGGATGTTAGTCCAGATCGTTTAAAGTTTACAAGGTATCAATTTTACACATACTGCCATTATATTGTATAACTAGAATCTGCATTGTAATATCTATGCCATCTGCTTCTACCTTAACAAGGAAACGCACGTATGTTTCCTCTCACGCATACTTTAAGAAACAGAACCGCAACCGGTTCTTTGGGATTCAGTAAATGGTGCTATTTATTTGAGGATATTGGATCTGAAAAAAATTTGACAAGATCTTACTTACAAGTTAGTTCCAATTCCAGCTTTTAAATTTTCTGCAAAATTGAATGTGGCCGCAGACTTTCAAGATAAGTAAGTACGTAATGAAAAATTTCAGCCAACCATAGAATTTATAATATAAATTCGGGTGTCCCAAATAAAAATGGCAGGTTATCCCTGAAACAAAATACGGTGTTCTTCATAAATAAATTTAGGGGAAATGTATGTTTAACTACAACTACACCCTCTGGTTCGTTTGCATTCCAATCTACACATGGGGAACTCATTGTCATAACATAACTAAACCACGTCTTACGTATAGTATTTTTTAAAGTTCATTTACGTTAAAATGCTTACGGATACCTGCCCATTTAATTTGCTGTGTGTGTGACGTATCACATATAAATAATTAAGCTATAATAATTTTCTGAAAAATTCTAAATAAAACTTAAATCATTGGCTATTTTTTTGCTCAAATGAAAAACCTGTCTTAAATGTTTAAATATGTGGCTAGACAACAACAAAGTGTAAATGGGATATTTGGACATGGCTATTGAACCATTAAATTCAAGAGACGGGGGATTTGTTGAATTCTCGTGTGGCTACATTTATGTCCCGTGTAGAAGTATGCACGAAAACGGATTATAATGCAATTCTTTCAGATTGGCGAGATTATTTTGTCTACTAAATGGTCAAGGAACTCGTTCTTTCCATAATTGTGATCGTTGATTGGGGATTGAGGGTTGTGACCCGACAACACAAATCCAAATTTAAAACTTGATACTTGATGATAGCTAAGAGGTCAGGTGGGGTTTTAGGTCAACTAAAATTTAGTACCATTGGGATCTGATGTTTGGTAGTAAAAATCGTCTTCATTTGGTGAGTGAATGCCAAAGGACCAAGCGAACGGTTAATGCACATGGGGATGGCTTATGGCTTTGGATCAACTTTGCATTGGCAGAATTGCATCTGGGTTCCCCCTTTTTAGCCCGAGCCATAGGGCTTATGGAACCGTCATGTCTGTCTGTCCGTCCGGTACACGATAACTCACGACAGAATGGGCCTACGGTTCTGAAATTTTGCACACAGGAGCGTTGGCCAAAGTTGGGAATCAAGTTCGAAGATGAGCCTGATTCGATGAACGGTTGACCCGTGGGGGCTACCCATGTGTGGTGCATATGAAAATACACTAATAGAAGCATAATCGTTATTTGTTACAGAAACCTGGAATTTCGCACGATGGTAGATTGTGGGCCTTAAATCACAATACAAAGGCAGATTGGCAAAAATATTGTCTTGTGTGAACCTATGGGGCAAACCCAACCGCGTTTGTTAATACACCTGGCTCGGGCTATAGAAGTTCTGCACTGTAGGTTTTATATATTCATGTGGAAAAAAAATTTTCGTGACTCATAAATTCTTAAGTAAGTCAATGGGTACCAGTATAAAATAGGAATTTATTTTGAATTTCAACAATCATATTATATGTACTTGATGACAAAAATTCCTAGGGTCACATTTTATGTATTTTCGTGTTTGAAAAAAAAAACCGGTGAAATGTATCTCATTTAGTTGCATTTTGAATGTATGCATAGAATATAGATTTAAAACGCAAACATCACCCTATAATGAAAACCAAACAATCCTTCTTTGTTTACAAATAGAGAGATTTTGAAACTAACTGTTCAAATGTTTAAAAAATTGTTCACTTTTCAATTTCTATTATTTTGTATTTTGATACATTTCTAATCGACTCGTATATGGGATACTCGTATCTACTTACTACCTAACAAACAAATCTAATAAGTTTTGAGTAACATTGCAATAACCCATTGAAATCAGCTATCCATTAAATATGATTGACTCTGATTGAACTTTGAACAAGTCAACCATGGTTTGGTCAATGAAAATCCCATGAAGTCTCGAAAACAAGTTGGAATTGGGAACCTTAAAAATAGTATTAGTGTCTGGGCTTGAACCATTTGAGCAAAGCTAGCTGTATGTATTTTTGTGCCAACCCTTTTATAACCCGTTTCTATTTCAAAAGATCAAGTACACGATAAGTGATTCCTTGCATAGGAACTACGAGATATAAATACAGATGCAATGGCAGAAATAAAATATCAAGTTTATTATTTTACATAATTATTTTAATACGATACGGCTGTATTTACCAGTTGACAATATCGAAGAAAAATAATTCCGTAAACTTCATATTTCAAGAGTAACACACAAAAAAGGGTTACATCAGATTTTACAAAATAGGAAACGAATATCAATAGAGTAGATTTATCCAACTTCCGCATACCATTTACTTGGGTTACCATACCTTACATATTTTCAGTATGTAGACATATTCACGCATATTAAAAAAATACTAGTTAGATAAATTTGGACGCATTTACAGGAAGCAGGATTTTAATTCATATTTATTGTAAGCTATATGAAGATAAATTGAATTTCTTACGCACAGTGCAAATAGTGTGAATTCTAAAACATTAAGAACATGTGCTCTAAAAATAACCAGGTTACTAATCCGAGTATTTATTCAAAGTATTGAAACACATAACAATCTTAGCATGAATCTCCATTATATTCATGAAACACTAAAACTAATAGTGCAATTTTTGCATGATAATCTGCTACACAGTATTCATGTACCCCGGCCTAAAATTATTCATTCGTTGCATGTTAATCCTCTCGGGAATAACTTCCATACTATTGGACAACAGATCTTGGGTAATACATTTACAAATCAATAGTCCGAAAAGGGCGACAAAGAAGAATCCCATTATTAAAGAGACGCCCGATCTGATGTCCGAAATATTACCGAAAGTGGGACTTTCATCGATCTTTATTGTGATGCAAGTCCTTTTTTTAATGCCCTCAAGATTCACACCGGCACTGAAAGTAGACGTAAAAGACACCTTTGGACATTGTGTAACCTTACTTCTGTGCATGAGATTCGGGCGAATGTTTCCTTTTCCAATCTAGTTTTAGCAAATTAAATAATTTCATAGATTAAGTTATACAGGGTGTTTCAGGCCCACAAGGGTCGAAATTTTGTTAGATTAAATTAACATTACACTTAGACACGCAGAAATTCCCGGACAACTTAAATTTTACCTATTAATAGTTACAGATTGAAAGATTCAAAGCAAAAGTTCAACTGTATCAATTGCCAACATTCAATGCTATTTTCATTGAAGTTATGTTGCTATGGTAACGAAATTGATCAAAATCAGATTTTTAGCCCGACTCTAGGGGTAACGGCCTTGATAGGATTATGTCAATGTCGTCCTGTCGAGTGTACACGTTAAATCTGTTTAAATTTGTCCGATGTAGGAGGTAAGTTCGATGACAGGCTTGAAAGTGATCCGTACTCAGTTATACGAGTATACGAAACCGCCAGCACAGCCCTACCCTCGACGGCTACTTTGAGCTCGTATGGGATACATAGGAATTAAACAAACCTTGCAAAATTTCTTGTATTTAGCACATTTATTTTTTAAGTCTATGTAAAAGAGTATTTCAAAGATGGGAAGATCGGCTTGATAAAGTGACCCTTGGATTCATTCATAGGGGGATACGTAGGAAATAAACAAAACTTAAGCAATTATCTTATTAAGTTTGCACACCTTTTTTGAGTCAATGCAGGACGTAAATTCAAAGATTGGATTGCTCGATTGATAAAGTGACCCGTGGGTGTCAGTCATGGGTTTTATTGATTAATTAGAAATTAGACAAAAATTGACATTGATTAATTATCTTTAATTTTCATTCTGCGCACATATTTTTGATTCTATGAAGGAGCTAATTTCGAAGATAAGCTTGAGTTGTTTTTAAGTTTTAGTGGCTGTGGGGGTCAGTCATAATATCTAATATGGGATACGTAGTAATTAAGCAAATTTTGACTAATTGATTTGAAATTTTGCACTCACGTTTAAATAACATTTAACTTAATAATATTAGCTTTATAAGGGTAAAATGGGGGGAAATTGTGTTATTTGAATTATGGTTGCAGATAATATTTTACAGGGAAGTTTTTCGTAATCTCTCGATTTGTCGTAACCTTATTATGGAGACATGAAAAGTCCATTAATCTTACTCTTAATAGTTAACACTTACCACTGGCTTGAATTATATGCTAATAAATAGAATGTTTAAAAATGTTCACTTACTTCAGGCTTTAGTGGCACTATGAGAGTAAAGACGTCTTTACTTTCACTTCCAAAGTCGAAAACAAGATATGAAATCTCAGGGTTCTTGGGCATCCAGATTGTTATATTGTGGTTGTATGTAGCATACAATTGGGGTGCCTTAAATAATAAATAAGAACATTAACGATGTATTCTATATGAACAAAGTAACCTGGGCCCTCACATTGATCCCAACTACTTGCAGGGCTTGAGATTCTTTGCCATTGTGTTCGAAGCACTGAACAGTCGTCACGGAACTGTTTTGTACCAGACTATGAAACACGGGACTATATAGTGAACGAAAATACAATTAAAAAACATGAAAATTAAAGACTCAAATGCGTATTTATTACCCTGCGCTATGAAGGAAATCAAAGATTGAGTCGAATGCTTTAATTTCCACTTTAAGTTGCTTCAAGACATCTAGGGGAAAAAAAGTTGGAAATAAAAATGGAATACAACACAAGGAAATATGAGGAAAATAGTATACCCGTTGAATTTTCCGAATCAGAGATGTGAAATTCCTGAACTTTCTCATAGGAGCAAGAATTTACCATTGTTGGCCCCAGAAGAATACACATTATCAGGAAGGGTCGCATCTATATAGAAACAAAACCGCTTGTAGCTTTATTAATAATTTTATGTTTTTATATGTTGAGTTGGGAATGTATCTCAAAGTCTATTATTGCATTTCAAAAATAAATTGTGAATAACGCCCGTTTCCGCCTGTGATTCTGTTTTAAAAGCTTATGTTTAAATATTAAGGGATTTTCAATAATTTTATTCCTCCCGTGATCTGGTGTTTTGATTTTGAGAGAAAATGTTATAAACTTACAATTATAACTCATAAACTCATAAACTTAATGTCATAACTCTAAATTGAAATGCGCATATTTTCCATATTCATAACAATTTTAAAAACCTAATCCAAGCAGCTACGAAAGGCTCGGTGATTCCAGCCAGACCAAACTTTTGATCATTTACCTACCACTTTTAAAATCACTATGTATTGCAATTTGCAAGTCTTACATTTTCATAGAGCATTTTAAAAGAATTTTCTGACTCTAGGTCAATATTTTGAGACACCACCCACAGTCGATCCCCACCGGTCATCCCATCTGATTTGTCCCATAATACATTTGATCTCATGTGCAAAAGAATATTAATATAAACTTTGAGGTCAATGTTCAAAATCCACCCCCTGCAGTCATCCCCCATTGGTCAACCTGTACTCAAAATCCACCTATATATACTTTCGTCCAAAGATCAATTCTATGAATTTTGGAGATTCTGTGACTATTTTATAAAACCCCCTATGATTAACCCTCATGGATTTTGTCATGCGAATTTAAAAATGCACATGTACGTTGACCTAAGGTTTGCTACTGACATCCTAGTCACACGGTCCACCTATCCACCTTAAACTTAAGGGTTATGGAGGACCTTCCTCTTTACCATACACTTTATAATAAACATGTATCACTCAATCGCTCCTCATCAAACATATCCTTTCTCATTTAATGATTTCCATCATGCCATGAAGAGCAAAACCCTTATTTTAAAAGGCTATTCAGGGAAAATCGAGAGATTCGATTATAATTCTAGTTGGTAAATATTTACCTAAATTTGTTTAAAAAAATACAAAATAAAATTTGGACATGGATGGCAATTGATGTAGAAGAGGTCGGAGATCTATGAAGAGCGAAAAATCTTATTTAAAATTTGATTGAGGGATTGTATAGTTTGAAGTTTCCCTGGAGTTACAAAATTTTTGTACAAACGAATAGGGCCTATCGTAGCTGCTTGGAGAAGGTTTTTTTTTTATAAAGTTAATTAAGAGAAATGTGGTGAAATTATAAAATCCCCCAAATTCAAATTTACAAAATCTAGTCTCATTTGGAATGTAAGAATTTTTTCATGAAGGTGCAATAAGTTAAAAGGACTTCTACAATTAATTACAATCACAGGGATTTATATTTTTACTAATTACAATGTTATGGGAACTTTTACCTTAACTTTTTTGATGGAGAAAATGTTGTATAGAATAAATGTATTGTTGAGTTTAGAGGCGTTTGTTTATTCCCTTTTTTATACTTGTCAGCGCAGAAATCTATTCAAATATCACTTTCGGTGTAGTAAACTGAAGTTTCTAAAAATGTGGGAGCTATCTTTTCAACTTGACGTAACCGTCTGGGTGAGCATCGACAAAGACACTACCGCAACTATTTAACAGACCTTATATATGAAATTTTTTTTTTTTAAACTCAGATCTCGATAAAAATGAAACGTTATTCCTGGATTGGAAGTGGGAAGTGGAATTTGTACCAACCAAAACTTCCAGACCTTCCTAAAAACACGCTTAAAAACTCAAGTTAACTCCTGATGGACTTTTTTCAGGAATTATTGCACAACATCTTAACAGGAATGCTAATTAGATTAACCATTTAAAAAAACTGTATTGTGTTCATTATTTGAGGCGTCAATAGGTTATAAGGTCTTCCGCTTCGCTCTTCCGTTTCGCTCTTCCGCTTTTCTCTAGGTGTCGTAGTTTAAAGGATGGATAGATGTTAAGGAATTATTTCTAACTGTTGAGTGGGTAGGACCACCAGGCTCAAAGTGCAACGTGACGTCACGTGACCCGTTAACACAAAGATTTCTTCAATTTCTTGCCACTATTTATTAGTAGCTTCAGCTACTTATGCGATCGTTTTGTCTGTCCGTCTGTCCGTCTGTCCGTCTGTCTGGCCCTCGATTATTTCAGAAACGGCTCCATATATTCAAAAATCCAAATAGCACATTTACTATTCA
>JAQFYM010001425.1:0-34025 GCA_034694785.1 Agrenia bidenticulata | reverse complement strand
TCATAAATTAGCTTAGAAGCTTGAAATTTTTTATCAACCTGGCTCGGGCTATATGAAGTTGCACCGTGTGAGTTTTATATACGCAGCCATGTCAATGTTAAGTTTTATTTCCTCGGCTTGCGGCTTGTTGCAGTCTCAATTTGGAAGTAAATGACATGGAGACATGGGGTAACATGAAAAAATGTTAGTGTCACTCAAACTAAACGAGCGGGGAAATAACCGAGGGACAAAATAAGGTTAACGGGCTTGTTTGTTGATTTGCTCTTCTCATTCAGTTGACATCAACAAGTGGTTCGAAAAATTGTTTCTGCAGTTGTTTTTTGCAGTTATTGCTTACATTACATTTTTATCGTTTAACTTGCAACTGGAATCTGGAGTCGACGAGGTTAGTTTTGTTGTTGTATTTGTACCTTGGATTGGCTAGGATTTAATTTATTTGACATAAACATAAAATCTTACGAATTTTATAGTTCGCTTGGCTATTACGACTGATGACCCTTTCTCAAACAAAATCCTTGTGTGCTTATACACATTGAATTAGACGCTGTTAAAATGCCACCCATCTCAAGCAGCTCAGGAATGGCAGATTCTGGAGTGTCAAAGTTTACGAAAATACTGCCACTCTCGATTAGGAAAGAAGGAGGAGGCTCCATTGTTGGAGATGCCCAAGGAGGATTGCAGATGCAGGGGGAACAGAAGGAACACGTTAGAGTCACACTGACCTACCCTTCACCAGCTTGTGGAGCCATGAATCCCCATAAAGAAATTTCCCTTCGTCTTACAAACGATGAGAATCCAATGTTCTTCTTTCACTTGAGAATTACAGATGCCGATTTTCCTGAGCTCAAGTCTCAGCAAGGGTTGCTTGTAGATTTTTACGGTTTTCCGAATCAGCTCGTTACACTTTTGGATAAATGTGACCCAAATTACAACCCTGGGGATGAAAGTCCTAGTGGATTTTCAAATGGAGGGCCTAAGTTTGTTCTAGTTATGAAAATTGGAGTAAATAATACTGGTAAATATTTTTTCATCGATTTCACAATTATATACTGAAAACCAGTTTAATCGTTCTATTTAATTTATATTCTGCTTTTCAAATTTTATTTCAGTTCTGGACATCGTTGAGTCGAATCCTTTCAAGTACCTGTGTCATCTTTCAATCCAAATAAATGCAGGTTCCGACGCAGAAATTAAAAAATATTTGTGCGATGTGACGACAGGTCTCAAGAAAGATCATCTGCTGCTTCGAGAGAAATACAACCACCTCGCTTCTTCTCTAGAGAGTGAGACTGCTCGAATGAAGGGTTTGCTAGATCAGAAAACGTTCGAACTAAACCAATTAAGGGATGAATTACATGTCCAAGCCAGCTCTTTATCTACAAAGCATTTCGAAGATATGACTCAGGAGAAAGAAAAGTTACTCAAATTGCAATCTCATTTGGCTTCAAAATTTGATCATGAAAGGAGTGACATGGAGAAACGGCAAACTCAGGTACAGTAACAGTGATATATTTAGAAACTTTACCCTACACCTTCATATTTTCATGATACGTATGTAAGTTTTATCCGGGTAAAAGCTAAGTGTAGAATTTAAAACACTTTTTTTGTCGTAAATTGTTTAACAGGTGGTATTAGCATTCGAAGAAAGAATATCAGCATTAGAATCGGAAAATAGGGATTTGATTCAGTGCAAGTTCAAAAACGAAACTGCGTTAAAAGATTCCGGAAACAAAATGAAGCATTATGAAGATGACTTGAGAATTCTTCAAAAAGAGATAACATTGACGAAGAAACAGAATGAAAAGTTGGATCATGACTATCACGAAAAGCTAAGGACTTCAGACAATCTTGAAAACCGATTGAAAAATCTTGAAGCTGATATGAAGGAAAAGCTGAATATATTGCAGAGACAGAGTGAACAATTAGCTCAGATTTCAGAGCAAAAGAAGTTTCTTGAGGATCACGCTACCGCTATGGTAAAAGAAGTTGAGAAAGTTAAATGTGTTAACCGAAATGTTTCTACGGAATTAATTAAGGCAAACGAAATTATTAAAAAGCTACAAGATGATAGCAGGAGTATAAATTCCAGATATAAGCTTCAGGTATGCCAATTTACTCTGCGTTTGAACGCATTAAGATGTTTATGTTGCTGCATTCCCCTCTGATATTAAATTAATTGTGAATTTTTTTTATCATAGGCTCAGATTACAGCAGAACAAGAACGAGGAATTTCAGATAGGGATAAGCAGATTCAAAATTTGGAGGCTGAAATTGATAATGTTAACAAATCTTTGTCAGCTTCAGAAGAAGAAGCAAAAATATTGAAAGCTACTCTTCAGGAATCAGAATCTAAGCTGGAATCTTTGAACAACACTATAAAATCTAACGAAAACATGATCTCATGGTTAAATAAACAACTTAACGAGTTTCAAGGTTTAAGCAATTTATCTAAATTCCGACAGAATTTAGGTTTAAATTCCAACTCTGCTCCACCACCGGAGTCCATGGTACAAAATTCTTCAAATAGTTACCCATCAACAGCTATGCCTGGCACTGGACAAACTCATCATCTTGATCCTCTTGGTTTGGGAAGTGCGATAGGAAGCACAAGTAGACGACCTGGTGGAGGCTTCGGAAGTAATCAATCTAATAATACACTGCCAAATGGAACTCCTTCATGGATGCACATTTACCAAAGCACATCAACCCCTTTAGAAGATGATTTAAGTTCCAGACTGGAGAAAGTCACTGCAAGCAGTGGAATTCACATGAATTACAAATCCCGTTTCATGGATAAATTAACCGGTGAAGCTGTAACTTCTAACCAGAATACACTTGAAAACAAAGAGACACCACAGGAAGACAATAATTCTCAGAGAACCAAAACGGGTACAACTGGTTCAAGGCCTCCTACATGGGCGAAAGGACAAAGAGGTAAAGTTATCTTAGAAGGGGGTCCTTTAACTAATAGACCTGGATTTAGAGAAGGGGGTCCATTAACTAATAGACCTGGATTTACTGGTCTTCGAAGATGAACAATGAAGATAATATTTTATTGTCGATACTTTGTGTCCTCTGTAGTTAACTATAAATACGCAGTATATTTCTAAATGATTATTTTCACACATGATTCAACAATATTTTACAGCACAATCAAGAATTTATATTTTTTTAATCAGTCTTACGAAATCCGAAATTGGGAATGTTCGTTTGTTATTTTTCACGAAGCAACTATGTACTTCCATTGAGAAATGTTACTTGAAATGCAACAAATTAAGCTAAATAGTTTACTAAGTGCACTTGATGTTATATTTAATGTACATGTCGTTATTTGACATTGAAATACAATTTTGTATTTTCTAAAATTGTTTGTAATACCTATATATTTTTTTAATATCCGTGGATAAAATCATGTAAATTATATTACTTACAATTTTACAAACGTCATACTTTCTATGAATTTTTTTTCTGCGTTGATTGCAATTTGCAATGATCCAACTTAAGCTACTGTTCTACAAGCTTGTTACACTAAAGTAAGTTATCAAAATTCTCCATAATCCATAAACCAAAAAAAAACATGCATACCTATGAGGATTTCCCCCATCATGATTTCTACAATTTATGACAAAGATGCCAATTTACAAACCCATGAAACCCAAACCCACAATACAAAATGATCCAAGCAGATCTGCTTAGTTGTTGTCGCTCTTATTTGTATTATTGTGTTTTTTGCCTCGAGCTCGAGATAGTCGAGAATTCCAATTTACGATTACGATTTACTTAAGTCGACCCTCAAGGGTCCCTAGACTTGTTCAACTTACATAGTTTTAATTCTAATCTTATTTATCCTTGGTAGGTTTTTGGCATAAATTCTTCAAAAAAAATTTCAGAGAAAGTGGCCGCGGGACGTTTAAAAGAAATAAACATTCTTCAAAATGTTAAAAACATTTAGTCAAGTTTTTGATCATGTTTAAATAATTTTCAGAATTACTGGACTTCTTATTCTAAGAAGATGTCACCTTTAGCGACAGCCCTGGAAAAGGGTTGTAGTTCGGGTAACAGCTTCGCCTTGAAATACTGCAGAATGTGTGCTTTGGAGCTGAAACAAGGTGTTTTCATTTTTGGGGAAGAGGGTAAACGACTTCACATTCCAGAGAAGATTCGAAAAACAGTGTCGATTCTGGTAATTGAAGTGTATAATAATATCCTAGATTAATGAATTTCATTAATTACTAAAGACCTTGCTCGTAATAATTTTACAATTATTCTTGGCCCCAAGGTTCTTGAAGAAGACAGCTTACCCAAAAAGATCTGCACTGACTGCTGTTCTAGTTTAGAGGACTATTCTCAGTACAAAGACACTGTACTAGATGCTCAAGAGAAATTGACAGCGATCGCACGAAATATGGAAAGATCTCAAGATATGCTTCAAATTCAAGTACAGCAGCAAAACCAGTTGAAACTTCAAAAACAAAATAAAATCCGGAAACCGTGTCTAGATGTTCCTTCAAATCGAAATAACTTGTCCGATATATCACAACCAGAAGAAATAGGAGATGACTCGGACCCAATGAGCTTAGATAACGCCAATGATGGTATCGGAGAAACTAGTCCAGTTTCTCCAGAGGAGACCACGTCAGATCGAGATGATGCTATGAGAACCGATTCAAATTTAGAAACCATAAATCTTGAACATGAAACTCGAACGAAGGAACTCAGAGAAGTAGATACGACATCAAATAGTTCGGAAACTCTGACGAAGCTAGTAGAACCGCAGGAGATTGAAGAAGACGATGTTCGAAGTCTGCTGTGCGGACTTTGTGGAAAACCCATGGGAGATCGAACGGAGCTGGAAAATCATCATAAAAAGTGTCATGATCTTGAAAAATACAGTGTTCCAGTATACGGGTGCTCATTTTGTCCTAGGATTAGTGAGAACTTTAATGCGATAAGGATTCATATTTACAGACATCGAAAGGAAGGAGCGTTTAAGTGTTCAGAATGTGAGAAAATGTTTCCCGTTAAGGATCAGTTAGATAGACACGTCTTGGCAGCTCACAACAATGGATTGAAACCTTTTTCTTGCAAGATGTGTGGGAAACGATTTGCGGCTAAATGCAGTTTAGTAGTTCATATGAATTCAAAGCATTCAACATCTACAAAAGAGTCCGATAGTCCTACTGAAATATCCAATGAAGTTTTTGATCAAAATGATTTGCTAATACCTTCCCCTGAAAGATTGGAAGAAGAAGAGCCTCATTTACAGACACAAAGTACATCGGAGAAGGTGCAGCAAGCTGATTCTTTTGATCTAATGAGGTCACCACCCGAAGGAAGGCATATCGAAGCCTCCAAAGCATCGTATGATAGGAAAAAGGCTGAGAAGAAAGAAGGAAACTCTGGAATATGGCAATGCGAATATTGCGACAAAATTCATCAAACTCTTTCAGGTTACCAATCTCATGTTGCGACTCATAAAGGTAGGAGGTTCGCGTGCGAGGTGTGCAGTGCGGTATTTACTCAAAAGGTAAGATTTAAGATTTAATTTAAAGAAAAAATTTATCATTTTAATGTCTGACAAAGAAAAATAGTGTCACAATCTTAAATGCATATAAATTTTCATTGCAGGCTGCACTAAGTCATCATGTTACCACCCAGCACAGTCAAATCGTGAAAGAGTTGCGTTGTACTGTCTGCAGTAAAGAATTTAAAACATCGAAATGTCTAAAGATGCACATGCAGTTCCATACCAATAATAACGATCCAGACTCCAAAGAAACTTGTCCAGTTTGTCAGAAAGTTTACAAGTCGAAAGCCCATCTAAAGAGTCACCTTAAAATTCATAAATCTCAAAAGAATTTCTTGTGTTCAACATGTGGTAAAGCATTTGTTACTCAACAGAAGCTAAATGACCACAAAAATAGCCACACTGGGGCCAGGCCATATAAATGTACATACTGTGAATACACGGCTTCGCATGTAGGTCAATATTACAGACATAAAAATACCCATCGGAAAGAGCTTCAACTGGTTGAAGGTAAATCTACATTCAATGGGAGAGTTCAAGAACCGCAGTCTCACGCCAATTCATTAGGATCCAATAGCTCCGAGGCTTCTGTTTCCACCGATTTGAGTACCAAAAGTCCTCAAAAAATACAACAAGCCCATTCTAGTTTGGCAAACAATAGTTCTACACTGAATACAAACCATCAAAGTATGCCAAATAATCAACAGTCTTCAGTTAGTTCTCAGCAGCCTGGAACTATTAGTCAATCGCAAGTATTGAGTGCTACAGGAGTTTCTACCTCAAATGTAGAAGTTCTTCACTCTTCAAGTCAAACGTACTCACACTCCCAGCAAATGTGGTCATCCCCGAATGGTACCATACAGGGAGGACGAGGCTATCAAAATTTAGGAGGAACTTCTACTGGATTAAATGGCATTGACCTAGTGGACTGTGCGATCCAGCATACACTAACTTCTGAAGATCTGTCTTCTCATTCTACTAGTCATATTCATAATTACTCACCAAATAATCAATCTTCGAGCAGCCATATCGTCCATACGAATCACAACAACGTCTCGTTATCCAACTTTGTTACCACGTCTTCCCCCACTACCACAGCTACAGTTGCTGCAACCAGTCTAAGCGGTTCTCACAGTCAACCCCATCAGAGTGAACCTATGGAACTTAGCTATAAGTTGCAAATAGAATCAAGTGAGTTCCAAGATATGCCTATGGAATTGACCAAAGTGTTTCAAAGAGATCCCTTGGAGTTATGCGTTCGTCAAGATTTTAATCCATTGATGGACCTCAGCTCTAGAGTTGTGAATGTAGCGGATCCGAACGGAATGAACATGAATTCGATGAGTATGAGTATGAATTTGAGTAATAATGGTATGAATAGTGGTATGAACGGTATGGGAATGGGCTATCACAAGTTAGATATCACAGAAAGAGAGCTGTCTTTTAATGACCTGTCTGGGGCTTTTCGTCAGCCTATTGGTAAGGAATTACTTTCATTATGAGTTGTGCATGTTATCCTAGGAATTTCTGCCTAGTATCGACTACAGTATTTTACGGTATTTTGAACCATTTAAATTTTGAGTAATGTTTTTATGATTTCAGATTTGATAGCCAGAACTGACGATGCATCACATGAACTGTGTTCTGAAGGAAACTTGGTGGACTTATCTCTGCGTTCTTCCTTTGTGCAAGATCAGTCAGCATCTTCGTTTCTTCGGGAACTGATTGACCTGAGTGCTCGGTCAGACTCGTTTCATGGAGAGCTTAACCTGACCAACAAGCATCACCATCAGACTTCTCATGTACATTTGCATCACTCGAACAATAACAATCATCACGGAAATTCTTCTGGAGCGATGAACAAACATACAGGTGGGAATGGAAACCACCACCATCATCATGGAAATGGGGCAGGTTCACTACAGAACGTGATTTATCAAGATGCTATGTTCAGTCTACAAAATTAGATGTGATACCTCCCCTATCGAATGTGGCTGTCTAAGCATCCCATGTTTTCTTGATTAGCATACCTGGCTCATTGATATGCAAATTAGTGGAACGGATTCTTGACATGCCTTCTATCCGGACTTACTTCTGTGCTATGTTATTTTTCTATTACATATGTTATTTATTTGTAGTCAGTCAGTAGCAGGAACAAAGCCGAACGAAATAAGGCAGAGATATGCAGTTAATTCGAGATTGTGTAGTCGAGATAAGGCTACTTAAGGCGAAATGGTTATATGAATAAAAACGATAATGACTAGGTAAAGTAGTTCCGAATAACAAATATACAGCTGTGGAATCCCTTAAATGTTCTCCCTACGCCCTACGCCCAGACCAAAGGACTTTTGTTTGCTTAAACTTTGAACAACTAGTTGGATTGAACCAAGAATCAACAGCTTAAAAGTCCAACTGTGTCGCTCTTATGAAGAATATTCTATCAAATAGTCTTCTCGTTAATCGATCCGGTGTAGAGTAGTTGTTTATTGTCTTTTGATTGAAACGCCAATTAAAAGTTAGTAACTTCAGTATGAATGCTAGAAGAAGTGTCAGAGGCAACAGTTATTCTAAAAGACGCCACAGCTCAGAAGAAAGTGAAGTAGATACGCGAATCCAGCAATCCAGTGGTGTCAGCAATTGTTCGAATGGCAACAAACAAGGAAAATGCCGTATGGTAAGTTGAAGTTCCAAAAGCTAGCAATACTTAAATTGTATACAATTGACTTTGTTATTTTAAATAATTAATAATTAATTAATTTAGAGCCTTATGGGGGTAGCAGTTATGGAGAGAGAAAACTTGCCACTACTGTCTGCAACCTACCATTATTGGACAGATCAGGGGAGTCAGTTCTTTCATGAAAGTGTTGAGGACTTTCAACGGATTGAATTAAGCAAGGTATAATATCATGTAAAACTTGTTGAATTTAAATAATTCAATTGAATTACTATTAAATACTGCCATTTAATAGGTTTGCTTTGGGTTGGAGGCGTTTAAAGAGAGAGATTCTATACAGAAATTGAATAACGGGACCACCTGTCAAAGAGCTCGGTCACAAGAGGCTATAATGTCCAACTATATTTGGTCTCAGCCTGTCCATAGTGAACAAACACGTGGACAAAGGTTCAGTGTATGCAATACTTTTTTGATAGGGTTTGCAAGCTGTATGGTTCTGGTTTTGATGAATTATTTCCTGAGACCGGTTTAGAAATTATTCTTGAAGTCAAATAATTTTTTTCAGACAAACTAATTAATTCGACGTCATTTTGGAACTATATAGTTCTGCCAGCGTCTATAAAAATAAATTACTTATGAACTGTTTGTATCTAAATAAAGATTGAAAATTACTGTCAATGAATTATAAAAGCAAGCCTTAACAAATATCAGCACAATCTTATCGAAATAAAAATCGCATTGAAACTTGAAACGGTAATTGAAACATGGTCATGGTCATGGTCCTCGCTTTATTCCATTCAAAGTACTTCCAACACTTACTATTATCCATCTGAAACTAAATAGTAGACCGAAAGAAGCATTAACTGTTCTATATACTTATAAGTAAATGACTGCATTAACACCAAGGTACAAACATTATTAAAGATTACAAATTTTACAAATAAGTAAAAACAAAAAATTATTTCCACGGACGCTTACAGTTAGCTTGATTAACGAGTGTCTTATCTTTAGAAGAATCTTTATCAGTTTTAATGTTACAGTTCTTGTTCAGATTATCATTTTCTGATGCATGCATAGCACTATTTCTGCATATAAAACTAACTTTCTCAGTCTTCATATTACAAAGTTTAACTTTATCTGACGCCTCTGACGGCTGCACTGCAGCTGCTGAAAAATTCGATTCGTTTTGGATAGAAAAATCTATGGTTTGAACTTCAGTACTTACAACGGGCTCCTTTTGGGTTTGGATCCCATCAAGTTTTTGGGTGTAGCTTCGGATTAGCTCTTCTAAACATTTTTGTAAAGCTGGATCAATCACTGCATCATTGCTAGAATTGGGGTTCTCCGCTTCCAGACATCGTCCGTTTTCCTTCTGCAGCTTCACAGGAACTTCTAAAACACGATCAACACTTTTCAACACTTGCACTGGGTTTTTTTGTGACGATTTAACACGCCTGTTCTGGTCTAGTGATTCTGAATAAAAACTGTCAACTATTCTGTCATTAACTGTATCATTGGTTTCTAAACCTCTGGAATTTGCCATGATACGGTCGAGATTAGACTTCGTACTTTCAAAATATTTACAAACCTTCGAAGCTTTAGAAAATACATTGTCTTTCGCAGGACAAGTTTGATTAGAAGGATCTGTTAGTAGTTCGGACGTAGTTATTGGTGTCGAAGTTTTATTATACCTCGAAATATCGTGAACCTGAGAGTTGGCTGTCTTCTTTGAGGAATTCAGGTGAAATCCACCTAAGTCGACGGACTGAGAGGCAGCAAGTGGATTATGACCAAAGGAACTGAGATTTTGCGTAAACTTTGAGTACTGGCTGTGGTTTTGTGCATTTGCTGTTTGAAGTCCGGAACTTTCGCTTCCTCTTCGTCGATCTTTAGGAATCCTTTCAGAACTTCTGTCCGGCATTGACGAAACGATTGTTTGTAAACGATTCACGGCACTTGATCTTGCCAACTCCCCAGACTGCAACTGCTGCGCCGTCTGAAAAAATTAAGTATTTAGTATTTTACGCTATGATTCAGATTAAAAACAAATAGTTGATTATCTCTTGATAAAAATCTGTATGAGACACATACCGTAGTTATAAGCAGTTGCTTTTGCAGGTTTTCTTGCTTCAACATTTGTAATTCACATTCATACAGGGATTTCAGTCTTGTGACCTCTAATTGATGCCTGAACAATACATGGCAAGGGAATATAAATATTAGCAAGTTATTTTAATTTAATGGCTATGGGCTTAAGATATTTGGAAATGCTATGAAAATTCATACTTCTCCATGCATTCACTTAATTTCTTTTCAGTTTCAGTGCTCGCTTTTCTCATCCTATTTATCAATGTGGCTTCTGCTTTTGCAGCTTTTTCAGTAGCAGATTTTAATACTTCTTGTACTTTGTTATTATAATACTCATGCAGGCGGTCACTTTCTTCTTTTACTTGTCTAGCTGCTGTATTTTCAAGATTCCGTCGCAAATCTTCCTGAATCAAAATAACAGCGTTACAGGACCTCGTGTATTTTCTGACTAAACTACGGTAATATTATTATGACACAAACCTTCTCCATTCTGACTTTTTCCAGTTCTTGGGTCAGTATTTGAAGCTGATTTTCAATCTCAACTTTCCGTCGAGTGACGTTCTGTAAGTGTGACTCCAGATTTTCTTTTTGCTCACTTATTGTTTCGAACTTTCTTGTGTTTTCGTTTGAGTTCTCTTGTAGAGATAGTAACTCCGACTGGATCTGATCATGCACAATTGTACGCTCATCTAACTGCAACTGAGACTCTCTCAACGCTCGTAAAGCTGTATCTTTTTCATGCTGAAAGGAACAATATAGTAAGTTAATAAAACTAATCGAATTAATAAGACTAATTCGAAAGTCAGAACGACTATAATATTTATACCGATAGTAGATCAACATCTTTTTCCATTCTTCCTATGATCTCTGCCATTTGGCTCTTCTCGTCCTCAATTTTCATGACGGCAATGATTTTGGCCTCCTCCAATTCAACGATTTTTGTCTTGAAATTGTCGGCCAACTCAACAGTTTTAACAAGTTCTTTTTCATACTGACCTATACGTTCTTTACCCTCCGTGCAGGCTGTTATTAGATCATTTTGTTCCGTTTGAAGTTTAGCCAAGGCGGCCTGAGACATAGCCTCGTGCGTTTTCCACTCTTTAGAAACGGTATTCCATGCTGTAGAGATCTGAACAAGCAATTTATCTTTGTTCTTCATCTTTCCTTCCAGCACAGCATTACGCTGTTTGATCTCCAGTAATTCTTTCTGAAGTTTCTGAATTTCTATTTCACACTGTCCCCTTCTTAATCTTTCATCCTGATATTTCTCTACATATTCGACTGCACCACTTTTGGCCCAATCTGATAGTTCTCTTTGAGCTGCAACTTCTGAAGGATTAGAAGTTTCATGCTGATTGTATTCGTGTCTGTCAACTGCATCAAAATTCTGCGGCAGTCCAACCATATTCCCAATATTGCTTCCAATTTGTAGATCATCAATAATATCTTCAAAATCATCAGGATTTATATCTGCTTCTTGCAAAATGTTTTCCAAGTCTGAAGCGAAGCTCTCTAAAAGCGGAAGATATTTAGGGTCCAGGTCAACCGAACGGCTTAGATTGGATGAAGAAGATGCATGAGATTGAGGTGCAAATGAATGACTGCATAAACTACGATCAGTCTCCATACTTCCGGCACTGTACTTGTCTCCTGAAAGTAACATAGTGTACAATTTTACAAATATTATTATCGATGATTTACTGCATTATAATTTACAAGTTGGACACATGACTATAAGCACAATAAAATTCGACAAAAATACCTTTCTCTAAGGCAACAGAAGTACATTTATCATTTTGACTGGCCATGACTGACGCAGATCTTGAATTTTCAATTTGAGTAAGAACGTGCTTTTGCGGCCGACTATTATCTTCTTCTAGCATATGCCTTCGTTCTTGAATTTCTCTCCAAACGTTTTTCAGTTCGGCGAGGCTGTAGGGGACAGAAGATGAACCGGACTCAGAGAGCGCCTCTCCTGAACCCGGAATGTCTTCCTTTATCGCTTTAATGGGAGAGAGTTCACTCTCACTTTCTCCATATCCGAAACTAAATCCACTAGATTTCTTTTTATCTGACCGCTTTCCACGTACAACTTTAGTGGAGTATGTAACTTTCTTAGTTGGTGACCGAGATTTCGGTTTTGAAACGTCTAATTTTTCCTCAATATTGAACCTTACGGATGATTTCGAAGGTGAACTGCAGTCATCTGCCCCTCCTCCTGATTTGCTTGATTGTCCCGAAATCAGATGTTTTCGTTTAACAGGTTTTTCATCGTTTGGTTCCGATCCAAAGACAGGTGGTTCATTTTCTCCGTTTACAAAGTCAAATCTAACTTTAGTTGTTCTTTGATTTTCAGTTGATTTTTTGGAGGAAGAATCTAGCTTTTTCGAATCGTTTATTATATCTTTGTCACTAACAAACGAAACTATTTGAGAAGAATCAGAAGAATTACAATTTTCATCTTTGACTTCCTTAGAATGATCTACTTCATCAGGAAATGCGTACATTCTAAGTACTTCTTCGTGTAGTTCATCTTCAGTTAACTGTCTATATTCTTCAGGTTCTTTCTGAGGCTTATATCCTCCGGGGGTTCGGAAGTTCGGAGCTCTTGTGAATACTTGGCCAGTACTGTGGTTCGGAAGAGGAATATTCCACCCTGATGCGGGCTTGAGAAGATTAATATCAACAACTCGACCAGAATTAGGATTTCTAGGAATGAGGGATGATGGGGTACGACCAAAACTCATGTCAAGAAAAGTTTTAAAACTGGATATCACGGGATTTTGTTTTGAAGTGTCGATCACAATTTCTTTGTCTCGTTCATCGATGTAGTTTTTATCTGTTTTACTGAGATTCGAACTCCTTTCTAATTGTCCCTTGTCTTCACTAACAGATGTAACACCAAAGCCTTGGGACTTCGGCTGAAGAACATTTTCAAAAGTAAAGGACGATTCACTACCTGCATCCGAACGAGCATCCCCATCAGAATCGGTCCATTCTGAAAGCCCGCTTAGTACAATCTCACCTCGGGAGTTAAAGAAATCACTTGTGTCTAATGTATCTAATTCTTCTAAATTATTCAGAGTTGACTCTGTGACACTTTTCTTTGGGTCACTAGAAGGGTCAGATGAAGTCCCGACCTGTCCGTCCGGGACAGATACAGAAGCTGGTGTTTGGAGTATGTTTTTATGCTTGTCGGAAAGTTCCTTCAGCGAAAGTCCGAAGAACATATCTAGACCACCTCCAGGGTCAGAAGCTAGCAAAGCATCTGTATCGTCTGTATCAGACATGATTCTCGAATCTATTAAAATTCCAAGGACTTCCGAATCATGTGAAGTTCCAATTCAATTTAACCTTGGATTTAAGCACAGACGATCTGAAATAGTGGAAACAAGAAATAAATTCATATGCATCGTTCCCAATCCAATTCCAAATGTTTGAAATCACAAACTTAGACTCAAAATCAAAATCATATTTTACCAAAGCACTATGTGCGAGTAGTGGGTGGAGAGCTGACCGACCAAATGAGATAATCCAATATCCATGTGCCATGCTCATCGATGAACCATGTTTGATGTTTGATAGTAAATATTTTACAAATGGTACATAATCTATACTCGAATGGTTACAGCTTGCAGCTTGCAGGACACAGGACACAGGAGGGCATGTGTTGTATAATGTTCTTCACCATTAATCAATCAGTTAGAAACTGATAATCAGTTTCTGAAACACAGACGGATTGAATCAATGGATTCCAAGTTTTAAAACACAAGTTACTTAAACACTTTGAAATATTTATTAGAGAGTCCAATAACCGATTTGGAAACGTTCTACATCGAAACTCTCGCTGCACTTGGAACAAATCACTGAAGAATGATATTTAATAGTGAATCGTGCGACGTGCAATACACAATCAACCCTCGCTTATAATAGATAATAAAAACGACTACAATCTAATTTAGAAAAATATACCACTGGTGACTGGATAATAGACTGAAATTGCTGGCTAGTGGCTATCATTCATAATATTATCACATCATCAGCGATATTAATGGACTGAAAATGAAATACCTTTTTGACAGGATAGAGCCAGCCTTTGCAATTGAAATTAACTCAAACAAATGAATTAATTAAAAATCTTTTCCCAACTTGGCCTGAAAATGAACTGTAGAGAAGTTGTAGAACAGAGAAAGAGAGGTTTTATTGCTCTCCTCGTCGTCAGCACTCAGCACAAGCTCTTCTGCTCTCTTCTTCTGTCTCAAAGTCAGAGTCTGTCATTGTAGAATTCATATGGAGGGTGAAAGAAAGCGGTTGGGGAAAAAGATGCATTGCAAATGGGTTAGTTCCCGACTGCCTGGGCAGTATTTAGACCCTCAGCAAAACGATGCACAAAGTGAAAGTTAAAACTCGCTTTCTCCAGTTAATTCCATCCCGCCATCTTGGACTTACTGGATAAGTGGAGGGACTTCAAAGTTACAGCGTGCCTAGTCGTTTTGGCTGCCGCCGGTGTGGATGGGATTAATTGTTTTATTTATTTTTTTGCAACTTTGTGCTTTGGTAGGAGGTTTTCAAATGCTGCGACTTGTTTATGTTTAGTTTAGATAGGGAGTTTAACAGGTTCCAGTTATATTAAAGACGGTTTTTTTATTAATAATATGAGCTGGAAGGGCAAAGGGTAAGTTTGAAGTTCTATTTTAAGGTTAGAGTTACGAAATGAGATACTTAATTTGGAGTTTGGCTTGGATATGGGCATGTGGTGGTTTGGTAACCTTATGAATTGAAAAAGAAATCTGAAAAAATCGTATGTGGTATGGCTTTGAAAGAATTTGTGGAGCGATGGCAGCGGTTTACATTGGATTTTGTGCATTGGCATTTTTAGTGTAATGTTTTGATTAACCATCATGGCACATGGAGCTTCGATTAGATAGTCTTAGTCTTAACCATTGGTCTTAACGCTGCAATGCTGCTTATTGCTTACCGCAAGGCTATAATATGATTGAATTGAGTCGCTCGCTTGTGACTTGATGTAAAAAATGTATATCTGCTCAAAGAAGATAGGTCGCTCGCGCCGTCAGTATGGAGTATTGTAATGGGGATAATGTAAAACATCCGTCATCGTTGACTGACTTGACAAGAAAATTTTAAACCTCTCTTTCCCAGTATCAACTTACGTCATTACTCATTGAAGTTTCGTTCTTGTATCGATTCGGTCAATGCACAATGGATACCATGCATTGAATTGCATTGTAAGGTTGCATAGAGTGCCATACAGAATATCTTATCGAACCTAACCGACCGAACATTTAAGCTTTACGACCTAACATGTTTTATGTATTTTCTCTGCACCTAAACGTATTAACCGGCGTGGCTAGTCTGATGTCGACCTTTTTGCAAATCATTTTCAGAGAACAGTTTGACAGAGAATTCAAAGGAAGACTTTAGTGAGTCATTTTATTTCATTCGTTCATAAAATTCATCAATACAAAGTCTGGCTTACATGAGATTTAAGAAGAAATATAGATAATCATTGGCAGGAGGTAAGTGCCCAAACTGTGCCCAGTCCGAGTTTCACTATAAAGTCATAGTCAATTGTAAATGCCGAAAAAACGGTTTAACAGGGGTTTGCACATATGCATTCTTTTAAATATCAGACATGCATATTAATATATATCGGTATTTCATAATTATTTATATTTATAACACTATTTTTATGTCTCTTTTAGGTAAGGCTCTAAATTATTTGAGTTTAACGTAAACATCTTTTAAATTAAATTAAAGCTTGGTTTCCAAAACACATTTTAAGGTTAATTAATCTGGTAGCACACACTCAAAACTAAATAAAATATAAAATTTATCAGGATATATGCGGGTAAAGCGGGTTACGGGTATATATAGCTCTCACCACTATGTAAAGCATAAAGCGCTTAGCGGCCCACTAATTGTGGGTATTTTTGCGAATAATACTTGTAAGAGTAAAGAGATTGAAAAAGATACAACATTATATAGAAAAGATTTTGCCAGCTTCCGGTTCTTGGCATTGAAACTAGATAAGCATAATAAATCGATAGGTGATATTTGGTGTGATAAGTTTGTGTGATTTAAGCTTTCTGCTTAAAACTTTTTGGAAAGAATGGCAATCAATAATAATATTAATAATACACGTTCAAATTGCTCGAACTCACCCAATAATCAATACATAAAACTAATATTAGTAAATAATAATTTCTTTTCAGGTTAGTTTGTGATATTTCACACAATTATTGACTAGAATGAGTATTTAATACTTTTCTACATCTATCTTCTTCCCACGGAAAGCCAGCCCTATATGGATTAGTAGTAATAATAATAATTCAAGTCATCTGCAAGTTAAAACTAGTATAGGCAAATCGTTAGTATCATATGAAATGATCTACAACGACGTCTCCTTAACAGGAACTGGCGGAGATGAGATCTGCTGAACCTCAATCGACTTGGCGAACAGTCCTTTGGAGTCCCTCCTTGAAATACTGTTAATAATGCTGCTACTCGCATTCCTATTTTTTTCGGTATCCGTGCCCAATCTACTTGATGAGGTAGAATTGACGAGTATATTTACGAAGGGCTTGGCGTTTGAAATCGAAGAGACTGCCGATCCCCATCTGGAAGGGGGAAAAGCTTTAGCTGCTGTTGGTTCTTTTTCTCTGTCACTTATTGAATCTGCTGAGGTTAAGGTTTGGAAAAACGATATTCGAGCAGCCGTAAGAGATGCTCCTTTAGAAGAAGTGTATCTTGAGGAAGAAGTCCGAGAAAGGGGAGAGTCACTATTGTTGTTGCTGATGCTTGTAACATTATTTCGATTAGCTGCGTTGGCAGCGTTGGTTGTAGTAGTAATTGCGTCCGTACTGCTGGATAGTTCCGTTTTAATATTTGGTCTGGTCAATTCTCGTTTGCAGAACTGGTTGTTAAGACAAAGAGATGCCATTGGAGGAAGTGTCTGTGATCTCATTGAAACCGCATTGTCATTATTCTCATACTGGAAATCCGTTGAAGAATTTCCATTTTTTGACCCTTTGCTGCAGGTGTTCTGTGGATTGCAAGGAAATTCTTTCTCTACCGTAATTTCTGGGTCGTTTTCCGGGTATTCAATGCTGCTATTATTCTGAACGAATTTCAAGGAGGATGAGTTAATGCAGTAACGTAAGCCGGTGGGCTTTGGACCATCTTTGAATAAATGACCCAGGTGAGCGTTACATTCAGCGCAGGAAACTTCTGTTCGAGCCAGATCCGGTTTGGCAATGAGTAGTAACAGGTTAGCACCAACTAATAAAGTAGCCCAATTCAGTTGTTTTAATGTGTATTTAGTAATTTACGATTTTATTTATTTTAGCGAGTAACTTACTGTGCGACAAATCAGGCGAAAGCTTCACTCGTTTAGGATCCACAACGTTGGAGAAAGCCGGCCATCCAGATTTGGATTCAAACTTTGTATTGGACCTAAACAATTCAGCGTTACAAACGATGCAGTTATATGCTCCTGGCTCCCAGTGACGGTTGTACTTGTTGCTGAACGGCCTGAAATATTTCACAGAAGTGTTTCAACATTTTGTATGACCTTCTAATTTATTATCTTTCATTAATTTAATATCTAGACGCTTAAAAAGAAACTACTCGTCAAAGTTTTTAACAAATTGCAGTTTATTTTAAATACAGTAGAACGTGAACAAACTAAACTAAACGCCTAATTTTTAACTGTATAGTACGATGAACTGGACTAGATACTTGTAACATAATGACATAATCTCTAATTTCAATTTCCGTAATTTAAAATTCGACTTTTACTTTCATTTTACTTTGTATATAAAGCAATCAATTATTTACCTTTCAGTCTGCCTTTCTTGTGTGACCCGAAATTCCAATGGTGTCAGGGTAGCCTTCCTCTCCGAGAAGTCCTTTTTGTTGTTATTGTTATTATTATTCGTTTTCGTTCCATTCCCTACAGATTTCTCTGTTTTGGAATCTCGTCTGAAGAATCGATGAGACATTTAACTTGATAATCTAACTGATCGTGGATTTTGAAAGAACAATAGTACTGGTTATTACAACCGTGTAGCTGTCGTGTAATGGACAAATACTGAGATTAAATCTCGAGTATATCAAATGTCATTATGATGAAATGATGGATACAACTGACTGCACACAAGGTTCTATTGGCTGAATTCTATTTAATGGGGCCAATTTATTGTATCAGAAATTTAACTGGCTCAATCGACCTTCTATTCACAATTATTTAGGATCTGATGTGTGCTCTGTTTCCGCCCGAATAACTTTCAATCCGTACTAAAAACTACTCTAATACAATTTCCACATTCCATACGTGAAGTATGTAACATTTATTTTTAGTCCAATATGTCTCTCCCGTTCCTCCGTATCTGTTACATTTCTCGTTTTTTGCAAATTCATCAAATCTATAAAAAGTCTTCTCCCAGCAAACCCACGAACTTTATTATGATTCTGTTTCCTTGTATACTAAAATTTTCAAAGCCCACCATGAAATCGTTTTTGAAGTACTATGCTGATGAGACAGTCTTGGGAAAAACCAAAATAAATCCTATACGGAATACCTATGTAATTGGAACTGTATTATAAGAGGATAAGATATATAGAGCACATTTAATTTGAGAGGAACTAAATTAAATTACTATTTTATCTTTATGCATTGCAGGGAAGAAGACGATGAGAAGAGAATCGAGTCAAGTCCTACTGGGTTTGTGAGCCATGTGATGTTTACATGGGTGTTTTGGTGGGTGAGTCAACCATACCACAAATACAACAACTCATCAGTAGGAAGGATTGAGTAGAGGACGAAGTGCAGATCAAGCGTAGATGTGATAGTTTTCCTTAAAAAAATAATAACGTACTTTTTATATAAACCCGTAAATTATAAGGGTGGTGAAAGTTGGAATAGAAAGCCTTGAATTTAGCCTGAAGTAAACAATGGCGACTTCGCTAGATCCTGAGGAAGCAAAGCGACTGGAGAGAAGACAGAGGGTGATGGTTGGGGAGTTGCCCCCTGACTTTTTGACCTTAGGAGGAGGGCCTCCTGGAGCTACTGGAGGCCAGCCTTTGACCCAACAACAGATTCAAGAACAGATGGATGAACAGGCTGCCCTTGCTCTTCATCAGCAGTTGAATGCCTCTGCAGTTCCACGACATTCTCATCCTCAACAACCGACTAATATACGAGGGAGGCTTCTTATTTCAGTTATGCAGGTCAGATAATGTCCTAGAGTCACAAATATTTATGTTAAGACTATTATTAGAGTTAATGTGTGCTAATGAAATTGCCACTTGCCATCTTATTTAAAATCCCGAGTCATTGCGTATTTGATATGGGCATCTTGAATGCTTAACATAATTAGTCAATTGGGCATTAGTTCATTGCCGTTGCTTGTAAATTTTTCATGAATCCATTGCCTTGGCTCATAAATGATAATTGTATAGTTCCATTATGAGTGCTTCTGGTTATGACCTTTTCTATCTTTTGATTCATTTGAAATAATCGTGTTTGGAAATCATCAGATGGTTTTAATATAATTTTTTTGAAAATTGTTTGTCTATTTTTAATATATCGTGTTCTGAAACTACGTTTAAAATAGTTTTTTTGCATTTGAGTTTTAGATCGCATAGTCTTTTCTGTCCTGATGTACTCCAAAGTTTACTTAGCTGTTTTGTTGCATAATTCCGTGAGTTTGTGTATCGAGAACTGGAAGGCCTTGAAGTGGCGATGTGATCGGTGAGACAAGTGTGTGTGGCATGCAACATGTCATTGTCAATCAGTTGTATAGAGTGATTCATACATATCTAAACTATCGCTGTAATGAATGTATTAATTTAATCCAACTGGGTGAAATTAATTTGGATAGGATGTGTCAAATTATCTATGGTTTTTAAGTAGAGTCATCTATGGCGGTGTTATCCTTGAATTTACAATATTTACAGTCGCCAGAATAGTAGAACTATCTACTAAAACATTTGATGTTGTTGTTTTCACAGGCAAAATTAGTCAAGAACTATGGAATGACGAGAATGGACCCTTACGTGAGAATTCACATTGGCCATCATATATATGAAACTCCGACAGATGTTAACGGTGCCAAAAACCCTAGGTGGAACAAGACAATTCAATGGTAATCATCTAAAATCTCGATTATCCATGCCCAATAATTCTATTAAATTGTCTACTATCTACAACAAGTAGAAAACGCGAAAAACAGTCGTGGATATAAATAATAACTATAACAGTGCATACATTTTTGGACTTTTTGAAAGTCTGAAAGTGCTTTTTCGGTAACAATTTTCCTTCATATCAAAGTCAAGGTAAATGTCAAGGTAAATTGGGCCTTTTAAAATGTTTCTGAGTTGTGTAAATTAGCCCGTCTAAAAATTTAATTTAATTTGTCCTTTTGTATCCGGCCGTTGGTTTAGATTAGAATTATGTAAACCGGAAGGGCGTAATAAGGATGATTTATTATGCAAACTATAATTACGAACTTTTGTTTTTAAAACTTGAACAGCTTTCTTCCTGTCGGGATAAGTCAAATATATCTGGAGATTTATGACGAATGTAATTTCTCGGTGGATGAGCTCATAGCGCATACAAACATTACAATTCCGGATGAAATATTCAAAGGAGAAACGGTTGAAGAATGGTATCCTTTAAACGGAAAGCAAGGTGATGCCAAAGAAGGACAAATTCTGCTCGTGTTCAGTTTCATGGTAATGAAAAATGCTTTCTGAAGTTTTTATTCCTCTTTTATTGTCATATTGGAAAATAGTTTTAATAAAAATGATTCGTTTTACTCCAGGCTGCTCCAGCCGGAACGCCCGCACCATTTGTTGGCTCAGTACCTTACATTCCTGGCCCTGGAAGCAAAAAACATCCTCCTCCTCCAGTGCATGTTAGCAATCAGTCGGTGACTACAGCCACAGCAATTCCTGCTGAGCCTAGGCCTGAATTTAGTGAAGATGACTTCAAACAGGTACACACACTTTCTTTTAAGCTTGTATGCTTTAAATGTGTTAACTTTTAGATTTTATAAGCTAATGCCATTGTCTTTTTACTTGATGTGCTTCTTGCCATGTAAGCACGTCTTTGGTTTCTCCGTGCTTTTGAACTTGCACCAGTTTTTTGTCCGGACTATGGATTACAATTTTCGTAGAACTTTGGAGCAATGTGCACTAATATGGCTTATTTCCTCTAACGAGGAAAGTTCGCCTACACATACGCATGCAAGTTCTTATCACTAACACGAACATTAGCATTTGTTTTCTTAGTATTTCTTGGCTGGTCTTCCCAATTCGACATTCACGTGTGGAGTTAAATATATATAAAGATTGCGTGTCGTTTTCCAGTGTGTACAAATGAGCTTATAAATGTGTCACGTAAATCCTGAGGGAGTTAGGCGCTTTCAACTCCCAAGTATTATTGCTAAAGACTTTTTCCTCAATTCTGCTTTCCACGATGCTGGCGATAAAGTCTCCTAGTGTTGATAAAAGGTTTAAGGTACTCATGTTATTTTTTTGTGGTTAATTACAGTTGAAAGAAATGTTTCCAAACATGGACGAAGAAGTGGTTCGATCTGTTTACGAAGCTGGTGGATACAGCAAGGACTCTGCTGCCAATGCTCTCCTTGGTATGTGCGAGTAGAGGAGAAAGTACTATAAGACAATATGATTGCGTTTATGGTTGATGTGACGCGGAGAGGGGAAAAGTATTTTTATTTCATGTTAGTATTTTTTGCTCCGGTTAACTGGGTTATGAAAAACACGTAATTGTTGTTGTTACACAAGTCCCAGTATTTATCTTCGATCCAAATATTCATTAGAGTTGTGATTTGTAAGTACTACGCAGTCGAGGTTTGAAAGAAAACGAAAATATGTACCTTGTTTCTCCTTTATAACTTTCATGTTCCAGCTAAGAAAGTTAAGACATTCAAATGTTATTTGTTATTGTAGAATTTTAGTTTTTCAATAGTTTTCACTAGTTTTAACTATTAATGTCATGTTATCTAATGCTCTTGTAATAACTGAACTGAAAGAACTTCTTATGAATAGAGTAGAGTTTGATTATTGTGAACTTTCTGTTACCTTTTTCGTTGATTTTATAAGGCTGGATGTTCCGAGATAAGGTTTTCGAATTCGATGTACTTATGTGACTCCTGTAAGGTAAAATATGAAATCCGTGATGACTACCACCAAGCATCTTCGGCTTTTTTTACTTCTACACTGGAAGATAAACAAATGATATATATTTGTGAAAGACTGCACGCAGCGCAACGAATATTCTGCTGAAAAGCTTGGCCAGCGTCAGGCAGATTTAAGAAACTAATGAACATCAGACGACAATTCCTCACAGCAATTTATCGTTTAGTTGTCACTTATGGATAAATAATGAATAACTATTTGATGTATTGCTTGGCTCCAATCCTTTTAATTATCTAGCGGATACAGCAGTCTTCATACTTAGTTCGTAATTAATTCCAATTTCGAACTTTTTTGTATTATTATTCATAATTGATATCCTACTATTTAGATGTCTCAACCAACGAATCTACTATAACCTACTGATGTTGTATTACTTACTGTTGTGTCATGATGTGATTGAAATATAAGTGTGATTGCAGATTGCGTAAACTTGTTTGCTTTTGATTACTATTGGTTGACTAAAATTATCTACATGGAAGCTAGAAGCACGGCGAAGAAGAAATTGAATCAAATATTCAAGTATCATTTTATTCATTCATTATGTAATCATATATTTAGCGTAAGGGAATCATCGTCTTGTATTTGCTTAATTTCAAACAAACGTCTAGTCGTGTGGTTATAATATTGTGTACAATACAGATTTCTACTCTTCGTGGGTACACATATTCCTCATTCTCTGACTCTGTACTTCACGTCACGGCTGCAATGAACTGTACATTTAAAATCTTTGTAATTTTTACACATTCTCCCGAGCTGATTCGGTATTTTCCATCACAACTAATAAATTATACAGCAAATCATCACTTACTCAAGACATTTTATAAACATGTCCAGCGAACGTAAAGAAATACGAAACTCTATTCCCTTGGACTTAAAATTGACACGAGATACCCAGCTAAAGTCGCTTGCTTGGGTTCAAAACATTAAGATATGTCTACTCAAGTAGAATCTAGCATTATCATTTCGTTAAGTACTCAACTAAATGCAATTAAAATATGGACCATATTCATCTTATAAAACTTTTCAAGAATCTCTATTACATTTAAAATGATTACAGTACACATTGCAATCAGTTACATTCAATGGCTCAATTGCCTCCTTCTGCAATTGGCATTTATTATCTTATAATTTTGCAACTTATTTCTGAATTAGTTCTAGTAGTAGTAACTTTAACCTTAATTATTATTACATTTTTCTCTGGAATACTTTTTAAGTACCCACAAATACTATGATTTACAAAAACTACTACAACCACAGTTTCTAGGACACTCAACAACTTAAAAAAATATGAACAAATCGAAAACTGAACTTTCTATTCCCACAACGTTGTTTGCTAAAAACGTAATCTGGAACAACTACGGTAGTTTAACCATGATTAACCGGTCAACTTCTGATAAAATTACACGAAGAACATACAAAACTTTAAAATAAAAATTACTGTCATAGACGTCAATCTTTCAAGTCAACACCGAAAGTACGGACAAATGATTTTTAAAACTCGATCAAAAACATTAAAATGGTAAAATCTGCTTGCATAAAGCTATTCAAACTCGGTAAAATTCACACATGCAGTAAAACTTTGGAAACATAAATCATGATAAGTTGATAATTCAAAATCTCATTGTCTGTTTCACAACATTTAGGTTCCCCATTGACTTTGACATATGAGAATAATAAACTACAATGTCACTCTTTCACATATACAATAAACTCATGATCGTCAAATGTGGCTATCAATCTACATTCCTTGCAGCGGAGAAAACTTTCACCCGTTGTCTGTCTTTCACAAGCTCAAAGGGCATTGGATTTGATATCGTGTCAGATGCATGCGAAAACCAATGACAAGATTTTGAGGAAACAGACTACATATTAACACCTACGTGTGTATGCCATGAAACTTCTCTAAAGCTTTTCCTTTGACGGAACCCAAATATTCGGACCAGCCTGTTCCGCAATGACCTTCTTCACTTTTTCATAAATCTCCTCAGGGGTGTCTCCTTGCACAATTCCTACAGAAAAAATGCACAATTATTAAAAATTAAGTCAACGCTATTTTAAATAGCGCCGTAGCTAGAATATCTTACCCGTAAAGTACTCGGCAAATTCTTGTTCGGTTTTTTGGGCTCGCTCAAAGGTTTTTCGGGCTTGTTCTTCCGTAGTTCTTTTATTCATATCCCTACATAAAAATAATTCAGTGATAAGATGGGAGCATTATGAACATCGTTATTTTCAAGTGCCTTGAGAATTCTCTTACATGATGGACTCCACAGATTTGGGTCGAATGAAGATGGCTACGGGATAAAGCTGAGCAGCATGAAGTCTTTTGATTGCATTTCCGCTCACGTCCAGGATACAATGCTTACCCTGCAGTTCATTAAGCCAAAACGAGCGTTCAACAACATGATTCATTATGCATATAAAAATAAATCGTCTGATAAATTTATTAGAAGATGATACCTTATCGGCAACCTCTTTCACAGCAGCTAGCGAGGTCCCATAAAGGTTATCATTGTATTGTCCAGCTTCAATGAAAAGGTGATTTTGAATATCTCTTTCCATTTGCTCTCTTGAGCTAACGAAATGGTAATCACGGGCATCCACTTCATACTCGCGACGAGGCCGTGTGGTATCTGCAACCAATTTACATAAATATTCAATATCTTCGAGCTATGAAAGAACAAGAACCCATTAATATAGAGGGAAAAGAATAAACTCACGTGGAACACAACTGCCAAATCTGTCAGGGAATTCAGAAATTAGGTCATCATTAATACGATCCTTCATCGGTCCAAGAATAATTACAGGTCTAGCGTAATTTACTGCTGTCTGCTGAACTCCTTCGTAAGACAGTACTGCATCTTCTCCAGCTATAACCACCCAATATTCAATTAGTAGATAATAAACTCGAGGAATTAAATACTGCATGCACTAATCACGTATATCTACGTAAAGCAAGAATGACTGAATGTGTCAAGTGTGTGCAACAGTGAGTAAGGGTGAGTGGCAGAACTATATTTAGCTAATACTACTAAGATTACATAAGTACAGTACAATAGTCAATGATACAGGAGAGAAATTCCAGTACCTTCTAATCTATCATCTTGCATGTACACCATGTACGCTTTTGTGTGCATAATGAAACAAGAAAAAATCCATTTGGTTTTAAGATTAACAAACACGTATTATCCTTAATGCATAAATTGTTTTCGCATTTTTATAAATCAGCGCAAGTCACGAATACCGGTCTCATAGTGGCATTAGCATTTCTTTAGTTAACCAGTTGAATTTAAAATAATAATACCCAGGAAATTAGAGAACAGAGGATGTTAAAGAAAGTGGGAACGGAGAAAGAAAAAAAAACGTAAATTAATGTATGTGACATTCGGGAATAGCAACTTACGAATGCTTGAAGAATCACCATCGGGACCAGGAGTTCCCTCTGAAAATGTTTCAAACTTAACTCAAAAATAACTTCTAAAAAAGATAAAATTAACTGAAAAAGAATAACTTAAAAAAACTCCACAATGCCTCAAGAGACCCAGCGCACCAATGTGGAAAGCACGGATTGTATGGTCCAGTGACGAAAATTAAACTTACGTTCACCCTCAGAAGCATCGTCTATATTATCTCGACTCTTCATGAATGGGAACTTCCTAGTGAATGAGAAGTTCTTCTTTTTCCTTTCCAAAGTTGACATTTGCTGTCAAAAAAAGCACAAACACGGATTTATAGAATTAGTGCGACTCGAAAAACAGTCAGATTACAAACCTCTAATGACTTTGCTTCAGTGGTTGGGCTTTTGCCTTGAAATTTCACGGATCTATCTCTTGCCTTCTGCTTTCTCTCCCATCGCTTTTTAGAGGGAACAATCCCTATTCCTTCTTCATGCCCGGACGACAAGACTCTTTTAGCCTACGTGAACATTCACAAAAAATTGAATAATAGCTTTAAAAGCCGAATGAAACACACGAATTTTATAACACACATTACCTGCCACCACTCATCGTCACAAGCATTGGTGACATGTAATATGTCACCAAATTGAAATGCCAGTCCCCGTGAAGGCAAATTGTCATCTTTGGCAGGGTCAAAATCGTTAAGGGCCCGGACATACATTGTTTTCTTTTGAGACGTCCTCATCAAACTTCCAGACATTACATGCTGTTTCATATCGTGAATTTTTGCCTCAAATCTGTTGTATTCTTCAGGTTTGTACTGAACTACTAGATTTACATTTTGTCCAGCATTCTGTAGAAAATGTTATTCAAGGAAAAAGTTATATAGGGAATAGTACAAGAATTTTTCGATGATATAATCTCAATCACTTTACTTTTAATGCATGTGCAGCTTCTTCGTGAGAGGCAGCCGTGATATCAGTTCCATTTACAGAAACAATCTGATCACCTCTCTTTAACTGGCCACTTTGATCAGCCGGTCCACCGGCTAGTATGAATGAGATGAAAATTCCTTCGCTATCTTCACCACCGACAATATTAAAACCCAGTCCACTCGCACCCTTGGATAATGTAACACTTCGTGGCTCTCGCGGTATATCTTCATCACTTAGGGCTCTAGATGGTCCAGAACTAAGTCCTCCACGGTCACAACTGGTACTAGAGACCGATGCCCGACTTTGTGAGCCACTCACAATTCGTTCTTCGCTAGTGGCAGATCCCATAGTAGTATGAGCTTGGGCTGGGGTAGGAGTTAGTGGTTTTGCTGGTGGTGGGGTTGCCATTCGTTTGAAATCTGTTTGTTGAGATTGATGATGTGTCGGGTGGGATTGAGGTGGTGGTGTGCGAGCCGTTTCTATTAACATCGGGGCTGCTGCTGATGACGGATCAGGTTTTGAAACGAGAAGAACTACACGGTTATCTGCAGCTTTCAATGCGGCCACCGCTTCTTCATGAGTTACATTCTCCAAATTCCGTTCTCCTATCTGAAATTACAGAGATCCAATAATTATTTCTCAAGGAAACTTACAAATAGTCATCCATTTATTTATATTTTCTGAAACTGACCGGCGTATTTCGAACAGCTACTAACTTATCCCCAACGGCTAGTCGACCGTCAGCAAATGCAGCTCCACCCTCAGATATTTTGGTTATGTAAATCCCATTGTCCCCAGGGATGTGCTGATTACCGATACCACCTGCGATGCTGAATCCCAGGCCTTTATTTCCCTTAAGCAACTCAATCTCCATCACACGGGGACCAAGTTTCTGCCCTTTCCGTTTCACATACTGTAAGCAAAACATCCACACCATTAGGAAAGCAAATTGAGGCACAATCAATATACTTTGTTTTTTTCTCGATACTATAAGAAAAATTCTCAGAAGCATAATGTAACAAAAAAATCCCTAACCAGTCGGACAGTGTTCCCAGCTCGCTTTAATGCATCCACTGCTGAAGCATGAGTAACGTCCACTACAGAAACATTGTTGACCCGTGCAATCACATCTCCTATTCGAAGCCTTCCATCTATTGCTGCTGCTCCTCCTGGAAACACACAGAATTATTTCACACAAACCGAAATTGTAATTGTGGTTTCTGCACATGAAAAATAATTAGACAATCTCCAGTCGCTTTAAACTTAACCAACCTGGAATGAGTTTAGTGATGTAAATTGAAGCATCATTGTCCACATGGGGATTGTCGGTGCCTCCAGCAATACTGAAACCTAGACCAGAGCCGCCTCTTTCCAAAACGATCTCTTCGTACATCCAATCTTCCTCTCCTCCATTTGAAGCCTATCATTCAATTAATCACAACAACATGGTTACATTCTATCCTCATTTAGAAACTAATCAAAACTTCGTTAAAATATACAGTGGGGATATGTCTGCCTTCAATCAAGATAATTGAAGCCTATTTCAGGATTTACGTACTCGTTTCCAAATCCCTGACGTATAAACTCATTAAACTTTCTCTCAATTACTTTTCCCTTCCCACGTCAAGCTTGACCAGCATGTACTCCTTGCCCCATACTAAACATTGCAGTTTCAACATTCTATCACATGCTCCACAACTGAGCACAAAATACTGAATTTCTCACAAAACCAATATTAAAGACAACAACGACGACTGCTGATCCCAGGAATCCCCTCTATCGCTTTACTTTCACTGATCAATATCCTACTGAAGGTAGAATAATACTAAATCCATCAACTCACATGTTTTCGCTCCGGTGAAAAGTCAACAGGTGAAAAGCCTCCACCACCACTGGAGTCCAACCGCCAGCTTTCTCCACTGGATACAGCCTGAAATTAAAAGCAACAGAATAAAATAAAATAACTAAAACACCAAACTCTATTATCAATTTAAAAACATCAAAAGTACCAAGTCGAACTCGAGACCCTCTGAATAAGCAACTGATAAAGTTATCACATCAATTGTCTTTGCAAATCGAACAACTTTCCGCTTTCTCCTTTTCCGACGTCGAGCCCAGTACTCCCTATACCTTTTCTCGAATCGTGGAAGGCAAATTGAGCACATTTTACGGGTCGTGGTCACGAGTTTATCACATTTTAAACCTTACTCAGACATGAACTACCACCAATGAATCCTCAACATAGACAAAACCATATCAGTTTCCTACCTGTCTTCCAACAACTACAAAGCAGAAAGAAAATCAGGAATAAATTCGACAAGAGAAGAAAGTCAAAACGAAACCCTAGGCCTTGCCTAGCTCCGCTTTTCACAAACGTTGGCCTCCACTTTCTTTGATAACAAGGAGATACTCAAACGAAATTATGCATTGACCAACAGTACACAGTACGGTACGAAAACCAAAATTTCTCCGCAGCTTGGAAACAAGAATCTATAAAACAGAGTCTGCCTATAGACTCCACAGACAAGACTTGCTACGAGATAAACCAGTCCAACAAATGGCAAGCAGGCACAAAGGAGAAAACCTTTAAACAACTACTTCACAACTAAAGTAGGAACTTAGGATACGCATGGAATATACATTTAAGTCCGAGTGAAAGAATGAGTCCAAAAGCGACTATCGACCTGTAAACTGAATTACCAAAAAAGCCGGAGCAATACTCACTGAAATTTCTACCCTAACTACCTCCACATACGGACACACGGGATAGCAAATACCTCAAATAGCAAACAATACAAAATATGTTGGAAAGCTTGGAAAGGAATTCCGTTCTAATTCGCAACATTTGTGCACCAACCCGCAGAACACATAAGATAACATGACGCTGGTGTCTGTAGGCACATGTACAGTCGTAGCTAGTGGTACAGCCCCTCTTCACCTACAAATCTACCTTGTACGTTTTAGATGAGTACCTATCTAGGTCGATACTCAATTGATTTCATTTCTGTTGCATAATTTAATTATAGGACCTGCTAGCACGAGAGGTTAACCATGCCTGCCTGCACTCACAATGACAACTCCATCGATCTTATTCCCATGGACCATAACTGCTGGAATGAACCATGTGTTCCTCACTGTTTAAACATGCAGCTTAAAAGCATTTTCACCACTTATATATCTATCTTGAAATACATACGATGATACGATATGATAATAAACACTAACGTGAACCTTTCGGGTTACTTTCCCTCAAACAACTACCCGTGATGTTATGTTACACTGTCCACTCAGCAAGCTTTCAGGAAATTACAATGTGGGTGTGTTTGGGTTCCCTTTGCATTTATTAAAATATAATGTTTCAGTTCAGTTCTGCTGGTTAAACACTGGCCATAAACCCGCTCTGTTTTCTCCAACCCAGCTTAATTTTGGCATAATTGAACATAGAACTACATAACTCGCTATCCCTCCCCAATTTACGTCACAGTCAGGCCAACTTTCATTCAGTTATACTCTGGAGCTGTACGCTGATTATCCTTTTGACAAATGATGGGAGTTCAATTATAAAACAGCAATAAAACAACAGAACCTTCCTTACAAACTCCTTTCAACAATCATTCTTCCTCCTTAAAGTTACATCAATATTATTTTGCTTAAAGCAAAACAGTCCCCGGAAACTTTCAACACAATAGTCCTGATAATCATGAACAAGTTTCTGAAATCCAGCTCTAGCTCCAAGTTTGTGCACACTGACAGGAGTAAACAAATTGGTTGTGGTAGTAAATTTTAAGAAAATCTTTTATCCCCAAAGACCAGACGAGTTCCTTCCTTTAAGACACCAAAGCAAATGACACGTTCCTTAAGACCTGAACATTAGAGAAAGTTTACCTTTGGGCTTTTAGGGATTTCTTTCCCATTATGGTGAGCCGCTTGTGGCTGGGCAAGTGCCGGCTGCATCATTACATTATGGTGTGTGAACGGGGATCTTTGCGGTGGTGAGATACCACTAGGATCCACAATATCCATTGGCAGTGACGGTGGTTGACGCTGGTAGTCCTTGACACCCAATCCAATTGGGAGTCCAACATTTTCGTCTCCGTACACTTTCTGCAAAATCAAACACATTAAATTAAAGGAACGGTCTTAGAATAGTAATAGGAAAAACAAGCGGAGAGAGTGAATTTCAGGTCACGTAAAACTACTCGCACTATCTCACTGTCTACAATAATACTCCAAAGTAAGGTGGGAGACACCTTATCTCCAAATCTTATTTCATCTCCAGTGAATTATAGACCAATCTAAGAATTCTGTCACATCAGAGGGAAATCAATACATTTAATTAAATGACACCGTCTGTCTCCAATAGTCCAAACTTTCACCTTAAATGTCTTTAACCCCTTTTAGAACTATCAAACTAAACAACTATACACCTCTCTCTTCCTCCAAGGCTTATAAACAAATAGCCTGTGAAACAAACCTGCTTGTTTTGAACGTTTCAACTCCCTGTGTACTTAAATCCTTCTCACTCCTTTAGCCCAAGGACGGTTCCAATTTCTTAAACAAGCAGCAAGACCACCACCAGTGTCACTATCAAATACATTTCGCATCAAGGGGAAAACTTTCCCTAGCCAAATAATACTAACCACAATGCCATCAATAAAAAACTTTCCCCACTACAGCTGATAACATAACATTAATCTTCATTCCTTTTCATTCAAAGGTACACATGAAGGAAAGGGGGAAATTGTATGTATTTTTTTTATAAGACACTGAATAAAATCAAGCTACAGCAACAACAAAGCCTGGACAGTATTTCATGTTTCCAGTCGGTAACTTTTTTATTTTGTTTTTACTTTCGCTCCTCGGGTACAAAAAAAAATTAGGTGAAACTAAATAAGCTGGAACTTGGGTTAGAAACCAAAGAATTTAGTACACAGCACTAGAACAGATATATAGGAATACGAATTAGCTACCCAACACCAAACCACCACGTAGTCAAAGAAAAACAGACGGTAGTGGAAGACATAAGTCAGTCTAACACTGCTAGTTTTTCTTAACCAAAAAGCTTCTAACTTTCTCCGTCTAATTAGATTAGACGGTCAACATTCTGTGAGCCTTTTCCTTGTACCAAGTAATCTCCTTTCCCCCGGCAAGAAGAGCACAAAAGATCAAAGACCACAATGACAACAACTCTATACTATATCATCCCTCAAGAGTTAGAACATCACGGCTGTTTCAAATGTCGGCTGGTTAATGACAATCTGCGTATTATATGAATTATCATGAATTCTAAACTTTTCCCACAATTCTATTCTCTAATTCCGTTCTCATTATTATTAGTTGGTGCTATACCAAGACCATTAACATAGAACAATCCATTCCCTCTGGTATAAAGGAACCACAATCCTTGAGCTGTCAAATCATCGGTCTGTCATTTCAAAGGGTTGAGCCAGAGTATTTGGAATTCAACGATTCTAGTTTGGATTACAATCTGCCAAAACCAATCTTAACCAACCTCTTAAAACGCTTCCAAACGTACTAATAAAAAAAAATCGAAAGATTTGGATTTTTAAATCGTCATTAGATTTCTGACAATATAAAAGTAGCAATACGATGATATTCCAACCTAATATAAAAATAAACTAACTTACATTATCTTTAAATTACAATCTGTAAAAATAGCAGGAAAATTTAAATCTAAACTAAAACTAATCATATTTTAAAAGCTGAAAACATTCACACTTTTAGCTATAGACACCACAAGCGGGGGAAAAGTTATCACCACCTCTTAAATCGTAAACTCCATACTTCACGCTACGCAACTTCTAATATGAAACACTTTCATAACCAGACGAAACCTGTCTCTCCTTCATGTCATGTACAACGGGTCACAATCTCACACAGTGTCCTACAGACGATCCCATATTTTTCAACACAATTTATTCAAAACTGGCAAAGTATCAAACATCTTTAATCCATCAAGCCTCAAGACAATCTCCGACTTAGCCAATAAATCAAGAATTCTTGAAAATTCAATCACGTCAAAATTTATGAACAAAATGAGGAATCTGAAAAATTCAAACGCACATCACACAACAATACCCAACACAATTATAGACTCCCTGCCAAAAATATCCAATATCAGATAAGAGTCTCGTCTACTTTCATCTCAGTTATATCCGGAATACCAACACCAACACAAACTTACATTTTTCCCATGAATTTCACACAGTGAATTGTGCCTAAATCCTGTCGACTGAATTGATAAAGCCGAAGCTCCGAATGTGGAGATACAAATCGATTCAGGGCTAGTGGATAAAACCCCACCCGAACTAAAACTAGCACTTCTACTCGCACCACTAACACTTCCAATCTCATCCTCAATCCCACAATGATCAGTGTATCCAATTTCACAAATACATTGGAGACCATAAGTACCACAACTACTAATTCCACCGGAAGGGCTCCCATTAGTATGACATTGTTGGGGATGCAACTGCTGTTGCCTCTGTAGCATCTGCTCATGTTGTTCAAGCAATGCTCGCTTTCTCCTTCTCCGTCTCACTTTGTTGGGAACGGAGCTCACAATAACGCTCGAGAATTTCTGACCCGAAGTCCTCACAATCGATACCCAATCGATCATCCTCAGCCCAATTTGAATCTTCTTAGAAAAACGGGGAAACTTTTTTTTTTATTGAAAGATATTTTCCCCTCGTTCCACGTCACGGTCAATAAAATCTTCAACTGCTTTCGCAAACAATTAGCTCCCAAAGGTCCCAAACTCCTTTTATCTCCACAAGCTTCAAGAATCCCATACTATTTGTAACTGACTCTTTTAACTTCTTAACTTCTCTATACATCTCTCTCTAATCTTTTTAACTTGTCTCAACTTCTATCTAGTGCTTAGGGATATGTATTAAAATCCCATAATCTCATCATGGGGCTTTACTGGGGGAATCGCGATTCAAAACTTGGCCAAGTTATTTTTGGCGACAGGATGGATGTAAAGTAAGAAGGATTTGGACCAAAGAACTTCCTCAAGGGAGAGAAGAAAAAACTCGGGGAATAGAGGATGACGAATCTGAACTTACAATGCGAGTACTTTCGATGATAAACCCCAAATGAGGTGCCATTAGTCTTAAAAAATCAAGTAAATAATACAAATC
>JAQFYM010001424.1:0-34029 GCA_034694785.1 Agrenia bidenticulata | reverse complement strand
GATGTAATGGGGGTTTAAACCATTCCATCTATAGATGTAATGGGGTCTTAAACCATTCCATCTATAGATGTAATGGGGTTTTAACCCATTCCATCTATAGATGTAATGGGGTTACAAACCATTCCATCTATAGATGTAAAACTACTTTAAGGGTTAAAGAGAATTAAAAATTGGGCCAGATAATCAATACAAAGAAGTTATTTAATAACTTAGTCAAAATATCGATGCGTTAAAAATTCAGGATACCACAGCGCACAGGGTTTTTTCGATATTGAAGTTTTATATGATAGGGAATATTTGAATTGTAAACAAGATGAGATTAGTATAATACTGTAGCTATTAAATTCAAACTGTTTTATTTTGACGATTCTAGTCTCACAAAAGAAGATTTAAGTCAGCTAAATGCAACTCGAATTACTCTGAGCAGCGAGGCACTAAGTGCGTATAAAAAATTGGAAAATATTTGAGGTAACGAGAAAAATAAATATAAATGCCGCAATAAATCCAACAAATACTTGAGTCATTTTAATAATTAAAAATGAAAATGTGCGTGCAGAAAAAGAAAACCGATTATATTATGAACCATGAGTATTATATTGTTTTTTTGACAATATACTACGTTGATAAACGAGCTACGCCAACGCTTTTGCTTTTTTTTATAATTATAAAATTTATTAAAAATTTTCAAGTTTTATATAAGGCCAAATATCTTATATGGCCGACAAAGTAAATGTACGGACGTGGAAATATATAGAGGGTTATTGTATATAGCAGTAAAAAAAATACAAAATACACAAAACAACACATAACGACTTTAAAAGCATACACATAGTTAAAAACTACAAACCAACCTTTATCTTTATAGTTTTGCACTTTTATTTGTAGAATATGTAAATACTAAATGATAAACTGTTAAGTATATATAAAAATATAAACTGATTTTACTTTAAGTATTGACCTTCTTATATATTGACTCTTTAAGAGAGTTGGGAACGTGATCTGTTAGGGTAAATCAAATAGAAGTCACACACAATAAAAATTATAACAATAAACTATATATTATACATAATAATATTTTAGTTTTAGTGTAAGTGTTAAGTAAGCTGTGCCTGATGTTAAAAAAGAATGTAGAAATGTTTTTCTTTGATGCCATATAAACCAAAAAGAAATGAAACATGATCAAGTTTAGTATTTTTATGTCCATTTTGTTACAGACATCATTTGTATGAGATATCAAGACGGTGATATACATTTTTCATGTTGTTAGAATATTTACCACTCCCTTATTATAAGTTTAATTTAAAATATGGTAAATAAATTATCGTCAATAATGACCATATATTGTAAAGGCCAATAAAAAAGCTTACTATTACAGAACCGATACCCTTGCTGTATATCTTATCTCGTTTCTTGCAGAAGGAAAGAGCCTCTGCTCGACCCAGAGATAAAAAATTAAAAGTGGAAAATAAAGGTTAAAGCAGTTTCATAATCTATAGCATATAAAAAAAAGCAAAAGACTAACGAAATAATTTTTTTTTAAGTTTTTATATTTTCTTTTTTTAATGTATTTTACTAGAAGAAAATATATATTTTGTTTTGTTTTAATTTATAAATTGATCTTTTTTATTCGTGTTTTTTTTCTATGTATTTTGTATTTCTTTGATGTAACTTTGTTGTATATGTAATTTATTATAGTATTATGCATTCATTATGTTTTTCATGTTCATTTTTTTTTGATTTTCTGCAAAATTAGCAAGAATTCGTTGAAAATTAGTTAAATTAGGCATGCCCGAATTTTTATCATATATAAATGCAATTTACTATGGCATTTTTTTTATCTATAGTAAGTCAAATTTAACATAGCAAAAATACCGAACAGAATTTTTACTGCGCGGTTTAATTTTTAATATAGGTGTCTTACTATGTATTTTTTTTCTAAGTTTTGCTATTTTACAAAACTCAAAAGAAAAAAAAATATTTTGTAGGCGATGTACTGTCTATAGAATTTTTATTATAGTAAAGAAAATTATATATGGTATTTTTGCAAACAACATTTTTAGGTCTTTTGTCTATGGAAAAAAAAAATGGAAGATATAATATAGAAAGCTTTACAACACCCAAGGAACGCTAGGGTAAAGTACCAAATTACAACAAATGACATAAATATGTACTCAAAAAACTGAAACTACGGGCTTTTTGGGTATTTGTTACGAGTTGTATCTATTATAATTTTGTATAGTAAAAATTTCGGAGATGCCAATTTTGTATCATTTAATTTACTTTATTATTGATACACAATTATGATATGCGTAATATATTTAATTTTTCTAAACTAAGATTTTTATGTTTAATATACGGTTGACGTTTGTTCGATTGTATTTATTTTGTTTCACATTTCACGAAAAAAATGTCAAAATCGACATAAATCAGATTTACCCCTTTTTTTGTTACTACGTTTAATAACTGTACAATAACTGTTTGCTGTAGAAAATTTGATATAAATAATACACAACTGCTAGAAAAAAACCATAATGCAAAGACAGGGTTTTTTTATTTTAGAAACAACTTTCGTCATTTATATTAACATTATTTTTGATTCCACTACAAAATGTATTTTTTGGTATTTCTATCGTAATCTTTGCCGAAAATTGCAATCTTTGTCATTTATGTTGCAACATGTCCGATATTAAAATGGAAAGTTGACTAACACACTACTAACTAATAAGAGCTGATTATAATTATTTATCAGTTATTGATCTGTTCTTAGGCATCTTTAATTCGTGTTTAACATTTGTCTTTAATTGTTCTTACAATGCAGGGATACCGAACCCATAATGGAAAGCTGCCATAATGGCCATACAATATATGGCCATTATTGGTGGAAATTTTTAACATAATTGTCCCATAATTTTTCCATACTTCATATCCATTTTTCAATTTTTTCGCTAATTCTATATTTTTTAGATAGTTAATTTTGACCCATAATGAAAACTTCGAATTCAGAAAGATTTACAATTTTATTTGAAGAACAAAACAATAGATAGTTACAATAAAAATTATTTCTAACAACACGCCAACAGAACATTAGAATAGATATGCTCATATGCATCACATTTAGATTCTCTTTAGTAAGATTGTGAATCAAAAATGAATGCTTTTGTGTCCGGTGAGAGACAAATAAATTATTATTTAGACATTAATGGTTCTAATTAATAATTTCTTGCTTAAAGATTTTGTCCTTTTAGAAAACGTCAAAGCGTTTTTTTATTGCGCGTTCAAAAATTTGTTAGCGCAAACTAATTTAAACAAAATTTATAGCTACAAATCCACATAAAGAGATATAAAAATTTTTAGTAAGAAAAATTAAAAAACAAAAAAGCAATTTTTGTAGAAAGTACCATATATGGCCATTATGGGCATTATGGGCGGGAACAAAAAAATTTCAGCCCGCCCATATTTCCCTACCATATCGGTATCCCTGTTACAATGTATACTTTTATTTACATGCCGATGAATTAAGATTATTCAGTAAATCCAACTCATTTTTTGACCTTCATCCCCCGATTTCATAATTCCATTGAGCAGCTTTTCCACAATGAAAAGCTGGCGTAAACCGTTACGCCAAACAATGAGATAGAGTTTCTCAAAAATCTTTCATCGACGGCACTTCGAATAAATTGATAACATTATATGTCCAATTGCTGTACGACACTATATGAGAATTAATGATGTTAAAAAAAAAATCAAAAAAATATAAATATAAACCCATCTCTTTTTATTTTTTAGTTGTGTTCCTCCGACTTTAATTTTAATTTTTAGTCATGTTGCAATATAAATAACAAATATTCAATATCATGGCAAATATTGCAATATAAATGACAAAAAATGTATTTTCTAGGGTTATCAAATAACATGTTGCAATATACATGACAAAAGTTGCATCTAAAAGAAAAACCCGGAAAATATGCTGTGATATACAATTAAATATTTACGATTTTACCTGATAAAGACTTTTAAGAATTTAAAAAAAAAAATTGACAAAAAAATTACAATACAGTATAAATTACTTATATGTGTATTTTATTTTGTAAATAACTTTTTGTAATTATAATTATATATGAAAGCTTTGTATGCGCATACGAATTTCCTAATTAATTATACACCATTCAAGCTGTATGTATATAGAAATTCACACAATTAATACTTGCTACAAAATTTAAAAATGTATATTAGCTATAATTTATTTTTGCTGGGGGCATACACCTTTTGTATGCTTGCATACTAAAATAGAATCCAAAAAATCGTCGCTAATTATTAGTTTTTTTGAGGTTATTTTATTTTAAGGGGAAAAATTTAAAAAAAAGTCAAGATTCAAAAAGAAATGCAAAAAAAAATATTAACCTGCCATCGTTTAATTTAAGTTCGTTGCAAGTTATTTGTACTCTTTTTCGTAGCTAAAACTTTACAGCTTATGGAAAATTTACAAACACGAAAATTTTACTGAACAATAAGTGTCATTTTCAATCCAAAAAAACTTTTTTTTTTTCAATTATTTTAATGCTTTAGTAATATTATTTATTACCTAAGTCTAATTTTGTAAATATTTTCTTACCTTCATATATTCTATAAAAAATATTTTCCAAATACGATTCCTCTGACACAATTTCTGAAATAGATTCTGACAATAGTAATACTATAATTCCGAAAATTACTGTTAGCCATCTATTAAATTTGAACTTTAAAATATGAATTTTAAGTAAGATAATCACTGTTTGGGCCACGACTAAGGAATTTATTAATATGACACCCCTCCCTGTTGATACTATTTGCCCGTTATAACAAAACTGTAATAAAATTGGATCTATTAATTTTGCTAGCGGAAAAAAGTACATAAAAGTAGCCAAACATTTAAAATTTCCTTTCTCCACAATTTTACTAAATACTAATAAATATATCCCGATGAAGATTGCTTGTAACGCCTTACATATAAGGAAAACGTATCCGATTTCGATGTATGACATTAAAAATGGTGTGTAGATATATATGTAGCCAGATATTACTAACAATGTGCTTATTTCTTTATAAATATAAAATAATCTTGTATCGAAAGATCTGTGGCATTTAAAGTGAATAGTCATATATAACAAAGGACTAAGTATAATTATTGAAAAAACACACAAAATTATATGCAATTTCGAAAAATATATCCAGTAACTACCTTCTGAAGAAATAATCATAATAGCCGTTAATATAACATCCACAATGTCCTTAAAATTTATGTCTAATTTTTCGTTTTCACCGTCATCAATAATTGTAAAAATATATGTCCCCCTATCTGTACACAACACATCTCGCTCTATTCCAACCTTTTCAGTGGTATCAGATTCTTCTAGCATCAAAGATATAAAAGCGGCTAGATTTATAAAATAAGTGATCAAAAATTTGATCAGATTTTGATTAGTAGAACTATAAACAAAAAAAGAAGGAAAGCATTATTATCTAAAATATTAATTTTTTGCGTTTGAATGCGATATAAAAAATTGAACCTACCCAAATGCAGGGTGTCCGAAAAAATATGGCCGCATACCATATATGGCCATATCCATATGGCCATAATGGGGGAAATAATTTTCCATTTTTCGCCCATATAATATTTGTTCCCAATACAACATGTACCTTTTTACACAATAGAACTGTGATTAAAAATTTCTTGATTTGTATAATAATTACGATCTATGCGTCACTATTTGATTGTTTAACAATCTTTCTTTGATTTACTGGAATATAAGAGTCTTAAAATATCAGTGATAATAATTAGGAATACAAAAAATATCTAACACTTTTTTATATATTTTGCAAAGTACACATTATTCGTTTAAGAATTACATGTTCGACTATTTTTTTTATAATTATAAAAAAAGAACATACATACAAACAAACACATTAGATGATTTTTAAAATCACTATTACTGTACATAAGAGGTATAAAAAGACATAAATTGTATTTTTAGCCATTTAGTGCAAATTATTTTAGTTTGACAGTATAATATAGTTATAAAATGCCTTATATCTAAATTTGTTGTGAAATTTACCTTTTCTAGTATAAAGCACGCGCACATGAGCAATACAAACCCAAATGAAGTTTTTTAACAAAGTATAAAAAAATATATGAACTTTGCATTTTGCATTTTGGTAAATTAATCGTATGAAAATTTGTAAAATGAAGCGAATAATCATATTTGCAAGATGCAAACTATTTAAACAAGACCTTTCAAGTTATAAGCCTTTTTATATGTACTTTTAGATGCATTAACACAGTAAACATATAAATTTAAGGGCACCCTACTATATTCGTTCGACTTAAATTAAATTTTTGATATATATTTACATTTTTTATATGTATGCAATAAATAGTTTTTGCGCTTGTTATATTTTACCATAAAGGCCAAAAAGGGGAAATAAACAAAACCATACCACAATATATGGCTATATCATATTCAGACCCCATTGCCCGAATGTATATCGATATACTTTTTACCCTAATACTATGATCCTAGGTGTCAAGCCAGGCGTGTAACCCTATAATTTCAGCGCAGGTGGGGAGGCAAACAGAAAGTAAAACTGGTTGCGGGTGGTATTCGAGGTTGTCATACCGTAAATTGCATCTTTCTCTGAGATAGGGAATATGATGTGGTACGTAGGCGGCAACCATTTTTTTTTAATTCCGCCCGTTATGGCCATAACATGTAAACTATTTTAATATGTGAAAAAAAAAATTGTACAACATCACAAATTGCAGAATGTTTGTAACTAATTGTTTTTAAAACGCTTAAAAATGCGAAAATTGAGAAAATTACTTTTTTCGAACGGCAAAAGACTGTTGTGCACTACATTTTTATGAATATTTTCATTAAATAGGTCAAGATATATTACAATTAAATGCATAAATTTATATAAAATTAACACATGATTGTTTTTATTTCGTTGAAATTAAAAATTATCGAATTATGTCTATAAGGCAAGCAATTTAATGTTTTAATTGTTTATAAAAGATATTTTTCTTTTTTTTTGCATTGAAATACAATAATATGTTTAACATGTAAATAACTGCAAAAATACGCTAAAAAGTCATCCCTGTAATATATACTGAAAAAATGCTGGTACATGTATAATTATAATACTGCAAACTAGTGAATTTAGCCCAATTTTTGCGAAAAATAAAAGAAAACCATTTATGGGCTAACTAAAATAGTAATAAGCAAAAATAGTCCTTGTTTTTTAAGCGATAATAACAGAAACATATATTAAAAATAAAAAAAGAGCGTGTTGAATGTTTATTTTATATTGTAGTAAATCCGTTTTTCGAATTATTTTTTGTGTTTTGATAAATATTTTTTACCAGTAAAACAAGAAAACTCTAAAAATACATATAAAATTTTTTTTTATGAAAATTTTTTGCGCTAACACATATAATATATTTTTCTATAATCTAAACGTGCGTTCGCCAAGTTGCAAATTACTGTAACTTAGGTGACTATAACCTACAGTGATTACTGTAACTTTGGTGAAGCATGTAACTTATAACTTTGAAACTTAACTATCTTATAAGTAATTTTACATTACTTGTTTAGTGTTATGTTGTAATAGCTGTCTTTAAAAAAATATATGTACAGTAAAAAATACAGAAAGATGCTGTTTCATAAAGTAGAAGGTAGTCGAAAACCTTCTTAACACTTGATTGCATTTTATTGGCGTTACTCGCAAAACAACAAATAAAACATCTCAAGGACCATAAGTAAGATTTTGTGCTTAATAACCATTTTTGTTATGACATATTTCATAAAATGGAACTATAAAAAAGCATTTTTTTTGCAGTTACATGATTGTTTTTGTTTTCCTGATGAAATAAATTGCCTTTATGTTTATCCAATTATAAGAAAATTTATAAAAAAAATGTATTTTACAGCTCTACGTAAAAAAAGGTTTAGGCTAAATTTTTTTAGCTTGAGTTTAAATGATAAATAAAATTTTTTCTTTAATATTTATAATATATTAGTTAGAAAGTATATGATGCGGCAAATTAAAGGCGTTTTTTATAACCTAGTATGCAGAAAAAAAAATTTAATATTATTTTGATATCTTTGCTTGTGAGTTAATAATAGATAAGTATAATAAATCATCAAACAGGCTCTCTTTTTTGTATATGTTTTTTTTTATTGCATATAGCTAATATGTAATAAAAGTTTATAAATGTGATGCAAATAAAAATGGACTGGTTAAACAACTAATAACTCATAAAAATGGTATATACCATTACAATGAATGTATTGCAAAGTCAGTTTGTTTAATAATAAAAATTCCGAAAGAGTAAAACCCCTAAAAAAATTGACTATAAAGTTACACATAGTTACTGTAAGTTACTGTAACTTTTTGTAACTTACAGTAACTTGTATTTAGTTACGTTAGGTTGCCTAACCCAGTTCAAACAAGTGAAATTTTAATTCTCCAAGAAAACAAACATTGTTTTATAAATAGTCCGCAGCCAAAACAAAGCCGATATCATATGATAGAAAATATGCAACAATTATACCAACAATATTGTCGATAGTGTCCATATATTATCTGGCCATTAAAGATGATCACTTTAATTGTTTACCATCTCTTGCCCTGTATTATTAAATATGGACGTTCGTTAATATATCCCCGAATTACGTAAGTGTGGAAAAAAATAATAATACAAAAAAATAGAACTTATTTTTTTAAAATTCAAAGTATTTCGCGTACTCAGAATTTTAAATTATGTTACCTTTAACTATCGCTAATTATTTTTGCTATTTCTTTGAATTTTGGATTCTAAAAGAAAAATACCAAATGAGAAAATAATTTAAGCTGCGAAAATTGTAAATAAAAAGCGTATAAAGTAAATTAAAATGATTTTGTCTTTTGATTTACATTTGGATTTATAGGTTATGAACTATCTTTTAAAAATCTATAAAGATCGGCTTATATGTAAAACCGCATAAAAACAAATATAAATGATGTAAATCTATTGAAAGACAATTTAAGATCATTTTGGACATTTTAAAATTAAATATATAATTAATTGTAACATATATAAGTACATTATGTGATGCATAGAAGATTTTTTTGTTATCAAATTTGTTATGGTTAGCATTTTTTCGCTTACGAAAACGAAATCATATAGTTATTAAACATTATTATACAATTTAACATTTAATCAACATGCAGATTCACTGTAAACTTTTACTTTATTTGCTTTACATTTGTTTTGCTGTATATTTTTCTAATTTTCACCTTTGTTCTCTATTTTTTACAATCCAAAGTTCAACGGGCTAGCTGAAGTAATATATGATAGTGAAAGGAAAGCCAACATATTACGAATTCTGATTAAGAAAAATACTTTGCACTGCTGCAATAATGACTTCTTATGTTTTTCTTCCATTAGAAATTTTTTTTAGTACGCCCAAGTTATACGGACATATTTTAAACGGGGTATCGTATCAGAAATTGCCACTTATCGTATAAAATATGATTTTCTGTAGAAATGTGTTTGTAAAATTAGGGGGCTAGCAAAATGCAGGGCCTTTGCTTTAATAGCCATATTTCAGGAACAATTATGGTGGGAAGAACTTTCAATAACAGTAAATATGGCGAATTTTCTCTTGTTATTAGGGAGTAATATTTGAATGGGATAAGTTCAACGTGGCAAATTTTTTTTGTGCATGTAATATTAGGTACTAGGGTGAGATCCCGAGGGTTCCGATACTCTCGGATTTTGATAAGAAAACATGATGAAGGGGGATTCTAAACCCCCTGGTTAACAGAAAATTGTGCTTTTTCTGTAAATTTTGCTAACAATTATGCATTTATACGAAACAGAAAATAAAAATGAATTAGGTGTATTATATTGCAATGAGTGTTTATTAATTTTTTGTTTTTTGTCGTTTTTAGATTTATTATTCAATTTTACTTAATAAAAAAACATTAGAAAGTTTAAAACATAATGTTGGCTTTCTAAATATGTGATTGCTGTAAAAACTGAAAAACAAGCAGATCCGGAAGATTTTGTGTCCGGATTATCATTTTTGAGAGCCCGTGGCACTTTCAGTTCTGGGGCATCTTTTTTATATTTTAATTTTTTTTTGGTAATAGGCAGTAATCTATTGTACTTGTGTTTTTATGTCCTACGTCTATTTTTTCTGTAGAGTCAACTTTAAAATAGCTGAAAAAATATTACTTTTTGGGGCGCATATTCACTTTAATTTCAAATGTAAAACAACATAAAAATTTTCTATGCAATATAAAGTAAGCTTAGACTTAACAGCCATTGCACTGCAATAAATCTATTTCTGAAAAGTATTTTAGCTAAAAATAAAAATAAAATTACTTATAAAACTAGTAAAATTATTTATATTTGGTATAATATTCGTTTTTACAAAGCATAATTCTTACACTATATATAGTGAAGTCGGTTTACATTTGCTGTAAAAAATTATACTTACATGTAACTTTATAATAATTTCATTGCACGTTTTCTATTTAAATAAAAACAACCCCGTTGTAAGGAACAGTTAAAACGCATTATTTACAAAAAAGTACACATAATAAAAAAAAAGTTAAACCTTGTAATATAGTGACGGTTGACACATCTTAGTTTCATTACAAGCTTAGAGAATGTGCAAAAACACGTGTTTTGTTTTTTGGCGTCCGCTAAAACAATATACGCGCCCTTAAAAGTGAACCACATATCTAAAGACGACCTCCTCTTTTAGATAAAGGCTTAATACGCAAAATATAAATGACAAAATAACAGTTAACTTTTTTATGTTTAATTTTGCTATTTACAAAGAGGTACACTTTAGATTTGCATTTTTCTAGTAAGCAACTGCTTGTAAATTCCAATTTGCAATTTTTTTAGTATATATTCTATTCTAAGAAATGAACTATGGGTTTTTTAGCGCTAATTAAAAACTTAACAAAATGTCGTAATTTTTTTTTAGAACAATGAGCATTCATTTTTTGTTATAATTTTTTTTTGATAAAATTTCTTCCGATGTGAAAAAAAAGTGTATACTGATTAAAATTGCAACTTAAATCACACAAAAGTTTGTTATATAACGAAATTATATAGCAAGGGGTGTTTCATTTGCAGTCAGCATACTGATGTCCAGTATAGTAATAATTAGAAACTTGCTATACTGCTTTTTTTTTTGTTTCAAACACATCAGTAACCCAAAAAAACGTTAGTATACTGATGTATAAATATGTATAGTGTATAACATACAGAGTTTGCGTATTTTATATTATATTTTTTTACCTTAGAAAATATATCCAGAGTATAAATTATTTCTTTGGTATACTGATAAATTTTGAACAAAAAATAAATCCAAAAAGATCGCTATACCATAAATCGTATTAAAAAAATATGTATAATATTAAGATATACATAAACACAATGGAACAAACCCCGTATAAGTAAAATGAAGTTTATGTTGTGTTTGCTGTACAAACTATTTAGAAAACGTCTCATTAAAAAATCTAGCAGGCTAGTTCGCTTGATTTCGCGTAATTTTTAAAATAAATTGTCAAAAAAAAAAATCAAAAGAATTTGTATTCTTGTTATTGCAATGGATCTTCTAAACAGGAGCCCTTTTTATAATGAAAAACACAAGTCATATATTGTTTTTTTTTTTAAGAAAAAATCCCAGCATATGCAAAAGATTTTGGCTCCCCTTATACTAAACCAGGGGGCCTCAGGTTCCCTTTTTTTCGAATCTGGGAAGATTATATGTTACAGTTTTTTTTAAAACTTTTAAGCAAAATTATGCAAAACGAATAAAACAATATAAGCTAATTTTTGTACAGTGTTTTTCATGATTCGCAATATTGGAAATAAATACCGTTTTAAAAATATTTGGTCATTAAAATCGGCTTTTATGTAAACCAATAAGCAAAATAAAGCAGACATGTAAGAAAAGAAACTTGAGCGTCTATTTTTAAACCACAAACCTATTGGGTACCGAAGATCATGCAATGAAATAAAGCCCCTTTTATCGGGCAAAAAATGCGCATAAAAAAGGTACATAACGGTGCTTCGTAAAAAAGAATAACGTCAAAAATCAGTAGTGCGTGCAGGGCCTCTCAAAGAAGGGGGCCCTAACAGAGGGAAAGTACACGCAACGTGTCTAGAATCATGATTACTTTTTTTCGAATTATATTATCAAAAAAGGATTTTTTTGTAAAATTAATTATCAAATACACATTTTAAAAAATATACTTTTTTTATAAAATTAGGAAAAATAAGCCCCTTTTTTCTGACGTGGTCCGGGGGGAAATCCCCCTTTCCTCCCCCCTCCCCCTTGTTAGGTCCTGAATGCATGCACAAAAATTTTACACAAAAAGATATACATATAATATATATATATGGAATATGTTATATATTGTTATTTACAAATAATTTTATCTACACCTTTTTATAAATTAAATGGTAAGCTAGTTTGAATGTCACATTTCCGCTTTTTAAAAAATACACTACATCCATACTAGTTACCCGTGTAAATCTGCAAAAATTTTTTCTTGTTTTTTATATTAAGTAGAAAACAGGCTGTTTAGAATTAGGCGCAAATTATTGTTTTGTCACTAAAAATCACATGTAACCATTTTATACTATAATTACTACTAATATAAAGGATTCCGTTCGTTGTTAAATTTGTATGCAAATACGCATACGTATAATTGAAGACAACAAACTTTTCTAAATATAATTCAGTGTAGAAAGCTGCGTTGGACATCGAAATCGTTTTTGTCAGCGTATTAAATTACAAACCATCCAAAGGCATATTATTAAGATTTTTTTGGTTTTTTATTTTAATAGTTTTTTTGCAACAAACAAAAAACGAAAATTCCGGCAGGATTTCGTACACTAGTTATTTACAAGATTATTATTAACTGCAGTAGATGTAAAGTTAGTTGCATTTTGTTTTTTGACAGGTCTTTGGCCTTGTTGCTTTACTTATAAACAGGGCTTTTTTTAAAGTAGGGGGGCTGGGGGACTGAGCCCCCGAGGATTTTTACAAATCAAAATTTATAAGAAAAGATGTTTGAAGACGTAACTTTAGCGTAATCGAAATCATATATTTTTTATCATTCAATTATGATATTTGTACAAAATTCTGTATATATTTTTGAAAATTGATAAAATTAAATTTAAATAATTTTGTAAATGCAAAAGGCAATAAAAAATAACACAAGAATTATTTGTGTATAAACAACAATAATTTACACAGGATATTCTAGCAGCAGAATTGCAGATTTTCTAGTTTTTTTTACTGCTATAAACTAAGATATACCGGTCAGATTAAATCAATGTTTAAAATAGAAATAAAAGTAGCAAGATCACAAACGTCCTTCAGCATGTTTTGTGTTATAAAAGTCGATTTTTTTTTTGGCACGTAACAACTATCAGTCAGAAGTAACAAATATTTCTTCCTAAAAAACCTGATATTTAATTTTTTCTTGTTTTTCTAAAGATGCAAAAATATAAAACAAAAACATTTAAACCCACTGAAGTTGTACAAATTAATGTTTTGCTTTCGTTTTAAGGCGGATGCTAGATCTTGATTTTTAACAGGCTAGGGGCTGCCCGGGTTTGCCAGTTGCAACCAGCAAAAAACAATAAACTAAACTGTAAAAAAAAATATATGCGCCCCGACTTTCGTGTGTTAATGATTTATGGAATAGTGGATTGACTAGGATAAAAAAAAATTAAATCTTAAGAAATAAGATTATAAGGCAAAAAAAGTTTTTATTTGCATTTTTTGGTATAATTATTTTAATCTAAACATTTCGTCAGTAGGTTATATGCAAAAGATATTTATTTTTTTAACAAAAAAATCTTATTGTAGCAATTTTATTTTCAAATCTTAGATACTTTTATCTGTTAAACAAAAACTTATCAAAAGACTGAAACAATATATTCGCCACTATGTAGAACGACTAGTATTTTCTCTTTTAATATAATGATGCAATGTAATTTCAAATGAAAATTTAACAAAATAAACGACGTAAAAAAAGAAACTGTTTCTGTGTTTTTGACAGTAATTTTTCATCTTATTATATTGTGTTTTTTATGTATAACCCCATTTTTGGAATATTAATCTTATCTAAATCTTTTATTTTTAAATAAAATGAAACTATCATAAAAAAGTGTAGCTAGGGCAATCGCATGTTTTTTTTTTCTTTTTATGACTATGTATGCATACTTATTTACTAACAAAATGTTACTGTTGGAAACATTTTTTTTTTATTAACTCTTGTGGAGGAACAGAGACGCAGACGCAGGAGAAAAAGTGATGAGCAGGATGATAGAGTTCAGGGAGATTTGTAGCGAGGCTAAAGAGGCGAGTCAAGAGAGCTTGTGTATATTGACGTTGTGGCTAAAGGAAAGAGTTCCTCTAAGTTTTCGCGAAAAGACCATTACTATAAATATTAATTATTTATGGAACCCCTATGAGAGCAACACCGGAAAATTAATACATGTTCGAAACTCACAAAAACCTTGTCCTTGACATTATGGCGACACCGTTAGAAGAACAAAGTAACGGAAGGAACGGAAGAGTATATAAGAGGAACGAGGACGGTAAGATTATTTTTGGTAGACTAAGAGATGGCGTTTGCGAAAGGAAGGCAGGAGATACTAGGGCCAGGACGTTAGTAAAAGAAAGCGGGGTATAGGGAATGCACGGGAGGGTATGGTGACTAATATGTGTGGTAGTGGTATTCCTAGCAGTAAGTATTGGTAGAAAAGCAATGCGGATAAAGGGAAGGAAGAGAAAAAGGGGGCAGTAGAAAAGTACAGACAGTATAAGGTAATAGTAAACATGGCAGTAGGGGGAATAAACCAAGGAAAAGAGGTACAAAAAGGAATGACAGCGCCTAGGGGACAAGTATACAGATTTAGGGGAATGAAGAATGAGATAGTGGAAGATACGTTGAGGCAGTTTCGGACATGGAACAATATTGTATACAGGGTTTGCTAGCAAAATATGCATTAGTTAGCGAATCAATTCTTAATAGGGGAAGAGGTATTTATATAGACGAATATGTTCCGCAGCCATAGAATTAGAAGAGTTTACGAAATATTGATGCTACGAAATGGTAAAAGGGAAAAGGATACTATAACGATAATGGCAAATGCCATTTTAAGAAAACAAAGAAAAGGGGAGAGGACTGAAGATTTTTTAATGGATATAAAGGAATTGGGAAAGAATGCGGGAATAAAAAAAGATGGTGGTGCAATTAGCATTGCGTAAAATGAGCGATTTAAATCATGACCAGTATAAAATACATCTACGGAGCAGCATGAAATTAGACGAGTTGATACAAATGGAAGAAGTAATAAATGAGCAACCAGTAAGAATAGAAAGAGTATAGAGGGTATTGAAGAAAAAACCCAAAAAATAAATAATGAGGAAACGATAATGGAAGGGATAAAGAGTTTGACATTAACAATGCAGAATAATAGTAAAGAGGTGAGAATAAGGAATTATTAGGTAGATATCGTGTGTAATGAATGTGGAAATAGAGATCATTTACAAAAAATCTGCAGGCAGAGCAAGAGTGGATATCAAAGACAAAGTCTTAGTAGACCAGTATATGAGACAAGAGGGAAAAAGTCAAAGATATCGTGAGATACGTCGAAGGAGGCGTAGGAAAAAATTGAAGTTGTCGTAAATAGACGATTTATTCAGTTGCAGTTCTAGGAATATTGCAAATGCGGCTCGATGGGCAACTGAATGTCTTTAAAAGGATTACAACGAACCCGACGCAGAAGTTAAGTAGGCATTTAGAGGTATTACTGGAGTTTTATTGTAAAAGGGAAACAATTAGACAGAAAAAGTATTTGCCCAGGAATGTTGAAATCAATAAATACTTATAAGAAAAAAGTATATGTGGAAAAAGAAGAAGCTAGAATAGATGAATATGATATACTAAAATTAAAAATTGAAATTGCAAGGGATAGAAGTAGAAGCTGTAATCAATACCTGATCAAACTACTTAATGATATCACGAGACTTGGCAGAGAAATTGAGACTTTCAATAGATATAAAAGAGTCAACGAGTGTAACAGTAGCAAATAATAACACGTTGAAAACGCATGGAAAGAGTAAACACCTACCAATAACGATTAATGATATGATATATCTGTAAAGCGATAGTTTTTTATAAAACGGCACAACAGCTGTTAATAGGGACGGACTTCTCTGAGTAAATATAACTGTATATTCTATTTGCAGAGCAGAACGAAAAGAGAACCAGGATATACAGATATAGAGAATATAGTAAGATATAGATGCACTACAATAAAGAAAACAGGACTACAAAAATTTGTGTGGAATGCAGAAAGAAAAGAAAGTAATGTTTGTCAACGGAAGAACATGAATTTTGACCAAATCAAGAAACATATGTAAGAGTTAAGTGTGAAATAAATAACGATGTCTGAATAGATACGGAATCAATACTAATGATAGAAGAATATGATAGGGATGGGGTTATTACATATAGAGGGTTCTACGATGCAGTAAACGCGTGTATAATTATGTAGCGGTTGCCAACACAACGACACATTTTAGAGTTCTAGAAAAAGACCAAGTTATTGGAATGATGTATATAGTTGATAAGACTAGCATATTTTAGTAGCAAGGTAAGAGCAGAACGTGTAGAATCAGAAGAAAAAACACAAAGCTGTAAAGGACCGCTGGAGAAAAGAACTGAATTCGAAAGGTGCAAGGAACTATGATAGGTTCGATGACAAGATTAGAAATTTAAGAAGAACACAAATGACGATTGAAAGACGACAATGTGAATATTTGTTGTAAACTAAGAATACTATTGCCTGAGAAAGGGAAGCAAGTGTTAATAAATGTAGAGGACATGCCGAAAACAGGAGTGATAAAACAATCAAGCAGCAAACGCATCACGTTTGGTGTTAGTCAAAAATAAGAACGGGGGAAAACAAGTTCGTGTTGGCATCCTTGCTCTATATAAGGTAACTACTCGGGATCAGTACCCAATTATACGTGCTGATGACGCATTTGATGCGCTTTGTGAGGCTTAATGGTTTTCTAAATTGGACCTGAAGAAAGGATATTGGCAGATCAGGATGAAAAAAGAAGATGGATGAAAAACAGGATTGAAGACACATGAGGGTCTTTATGGATTTGTAGGATGCCGATGGAACGAACAAATAGCCCATCGACGTTTCAATGGGTAATTAATGGCTTGCGCAATAGATATAGTTGGGATTTCTGCTTAGGGTACATGGACGACATAGTCGTTTATAGTATGACATTAGATGAGCATATTGTGCATTCGTGCAAAGTGATGAAAGAGGTCTTTAGGGTTTGGCTTGGAAATTAATTATGGGAAAAGTAAGATTTTTTGTACAAAAAGTGGAGTACTTGGGATTCTAGGTAGTCGAAGGTAAAATAGTAATATCGGTAAAAAAAGTGGAAGCATTGAAAAGATACCCGCGACCAAAAAACAAAATTACAAGTGCAGCTGGTCATTAATTTGGCGAGTTTCAATCCTAGGATATTTATTACGAATTTTTCTTACAGTTGCGCAACCATTGATAAAGTTTATAAGGAAAGGAAAAGAGTTTAGATGGGAAAATGATCAGAGTCTAGCATTTAGAAAAATTATTGATATTTTGACACAAGCCTATATTGAGCCTATCAAATTATGATTATCCATTTATAGCCACAACGGACGCGAGTGCCATTGGGCTAGGGGAAGTATTAACGCAAAAACAGAAGGATGTTTGTGAAAAGTTAATAGCTTATGCGAGTAGATTTTCAAAGATAATAAAAAGGTAACTAGGAAGTTACGAACTGAAAATTGTAGCCTTGGTATTTATATTAGATATATGGAGATGTTACTTATATGGAAGACCGGTGACGATTAGAACAGACAGTAGAGCTTGTACGTTCTTGAAACAGATTAAGGATATAAAAAGAAAATATGCAAGATGGTTAAAGACGATTTAGGAGATGGATTTACAAATTACACATAAACCGGGAATAACGAATATGTTGGCGGATGCCCTGAGTCTGAATCCTCCACCACAAGTGACAGAAGAGAAAACTATAAAAAAAAAGTGGAAAAAAAAACTTGGAGTAAAAAACAAGGATAAAAACGGAATTGATAATAGTAAAAGAAGAAAAGAATTTAGAAAAGGAATGTCATATATATACAGTGGATGGTAAAGACATGGACACGAATCAGTTACTAAGACAGCACAATGTTTTTCAGGGACATTCAAATCAGAGGACGACATATAAAAGTTCGAAGGACATATACAGCTGGGAAGGTATGAGAGAAGATGTGATCAAAGTAACAGAGGCATGCGAAGAATGCGCACTTGCAATCGTCAATATAAAAAGAAGATAGATTCCCTGTGTTAACAGAAGTATTTGTCAAAATTGAAATAGATACAGTTAGACCATTGCCAACGACTGATGAAGGACAGAAATACGTATATGTGGCAATAGATCAACTATCTAAGTATGTATTTTTGTTACCAGCTGGGATTTAAACAGCAACAGAAGTAGCAATTTTTTTATACGAAGATAATATATTGAAACATGGATGCCCGTTGGTCATATTATCGGACAACAAGAAGGAATAAAAAGAAATAAATAAGGCGCCTGTGTGACAAGATAGGGATAACACAATAGAAACTCGACACTTTATACGTGCCATAAACAAACGGTTTGGTGGAGAGAACTTTTAAAACAATAATAGGTATTTTATCCAAAGTGACGTAAAATGATAAAACACACTGGAATAAATATTTGAACCTGATACAATTCAACTATAATATACAATATCTGGACGGATCATGAGTAAGCCCGTCTGAGGTGCTGGATGAAAGGAAACCTACCCTCCAATATAAAATAAAAATGGAAAAAGGTGAAGGAAATAAAAAAACCAGATAGAATGAACCAGATGAGGAAACGAAAACGAGAATGATGTTGAAGAAATCAAAAACTGCAAAAAGAAAAAGACAAAGAAAAAAAGACAGAAGAACCAGTAAGTGGAGGGGATGTGGTATTACGAAAAAGAAGAACAAAAAAGGATGAACTAAGTCCAGTTATATTTAGCCGTATTTAGTGACAGAAGCCCGGGAACGGTAAGTTCTATTTATTGAGTGATTTGAAAGAAAAAAAAAAGTAGTGGAAAACAGACGAAACTTAAAGAGAATAGCATTAGATAAAAGAACCAAAAACTATAAATGTGACCATGGGATAGGAAAGGAAAATAAGCCGGAATCTGTAAAAACCACACTGTCTGAGGACGGGCGGACAGACGGATAAAGCTGGGGGATATAGGAGGAACAGAGATGCGGACGCAGGAGAAAGAGCGATGAGCAGGACGATGGAGTTCAGGGAGATTCAGAAGCGGGGTCAAAGAGGCGAGTCAAGAAAACTTGTCTATATTTTAGTTGTAGACGGAGGAAGGGTTTTCCATTGAATTTCGCCAAAAGCCATTACTATAAATATATATTATTTATGGAACCCCTATGAGAGCAACACCGGAGAATAAGCACATTCTTGAAACCCACTTCAACCTTGTCCTCGGCAACTTTTACAACGGTATATGTTTAAAAGTTTAAAAAACAAGGTAAACCTACAAAAATCGCAATGCGTGCCGTATTTAGCAACTTAGAAAAAAATTTCATTTGAATTATGGGAACGTTTTTATTTTTGGATCACAAATTGGTGCGTATAAAATAAGAGCAATATTAGCATTCATTTTTTTATTATACTACAAAAACTATTTTAGGTTTTTGCAAATGATTAAGATATTTGTGTACAAAGAAAGCGGCTTTTAATACATAGTCTATTGACAAATCTTATCTACATATCTAAGTGCTCTGGTTGTATTTGTATACAAAAAAACAAAAACATAGACTACCTCGTGTCAAAATAAATATTTGTACTTTAGTGCCCGGTAGAATCCTTTTATCAAAAAAAGGCCTGCTTATAAACACATATAGAAACAATATGTAGTATTTTTTTAAATGAGGTACTGAGCGCAACTTTGAAATAGTTTTTGCATGTATGATTTTTGTACTTTTTTTTACAAGCAAGTCTCTATTGTTTACTTGTTTATCAATCAAGAAACAAGTTTTAGATAAATGTAAAAGTAATGTAAATAAACAAATTATACAGATAAAACACTTATGACGGTTTTTTTGAGCGAGAGTTTTTCTTAATGATGGTCATTTTGGACCATGAAGTTTTTGCTTAAAAAAGTTTATTTGATTCTTAGACTCGTTTCGTGTTTTGCAGGCCGTCCGACCACAAATTCGTATTGTGATAACTAGCTCGCATGCTCTGAAATACAAACAAAAAAATGATCATTTACTTATACATTTGTTTTTGCTGACATAACTGAGAGAAAGCAAAAAAACTAATATGCATCTATTTGTTACGTAATGTTTTGTACACACAAGAATGTCTTTTAGCTTTTCAAAGAATATATGCTGTAAATATTAACACGTATTTATTAACATCACTGTTATCGGAGTGTCCCATACCATGTTTCGGTGTACTTATATGCGACTAAGAGTATTATACTTGGTTTTACGTGTAGACGGACCTTTCTTAAACTGGATTTATAGCAGTGAAAAAACGTTGTTGTAAGTTAAGATATGTAAAAACAACCTTTCACGTTGCCTATTGTTTTTTTAATGCTATTTTTATAATTATATATAAAATTTGAAAAGAATTAATATAAAAATAAGTCTTGGCCTTATGGCTTTGTGTGGAAAAAGTTTAAAAAAATGAAATAAAATACTTGCGTGTAGTAAAAAATATAACAATTCTATCTTTACAGGTAAACTACTTATTGATTTTGCGTATTACCTTGAAAAAATTATCATTTTTTTTATTTAACAAACTACTCAATACAGGTCAAAAAGTGTTGTTCTAACATACAAATTATGTCAACTTTTTACAAAAATGTTGCAAAAAAAATTTTGCAACAATGAAAACGAAACAAATCGTAAAAAAAGCAATTTATATAACAAAGACTTTTATTTTATATTTTTACAATTTTTTATTTTAGTTTTTAATTTTTCGAAAAGACAAAAGTTCTTTTTATAGTCGTTTTTAAATATTTTTCTATTTCTGCAAAACAAAAAGTAAAAAGTATTAATGGTTAAACAAGTTATGCAAAAATCAGATTATATGTTAACGTATTTTTTTGTACCATAAAATAGTTTTATGACGTAACTATTTACTACTGGCGGGATCTATTAAGTAACTTTTTATGTTACGTTACCATAAAATTTTTTTGGGGTAAGCTTTTCTAAAACGCTTAAACATGCCACAAGCAAAAATAATCATAAAAAGACACGTATATGCAATTTGTCTATTTGCTTTGCTAACATTTTTAAAAAAAACACGATTAGCGAATCTTAATTTTTTGCGTGTCTTTATACAAAAACTTAAGTTCGTAATCATAGTAAAAAACCATTGTACATATGTTTTTTACATCCTACTGTATTATCACTTTTCATTTTTTAGAATGGTTTTTTCTGTTAGCTTTCGGAGAAAATAAAAAAACACGGAATTTTTTGGTAATTATATGAGCAATAAAACGGTAATATGCACATAAAAGCAGCTTTTACATAACACCGAATGTTTTGTTGTAAATACTTACACTTTTTGAGTACCTGGTTAAAAAATCCGGGGGCTATAAACAGGTTTTTGTGACGTGTTATTGAATACCGGATCGTAAAAGCTACACAGTTATTCAAAACAAACCCCTAAAAACATACAATAAACAACAATTGCTGTTATAGCCGACTAGATAATTCATGTTCGTAACTTTTGTCCTTATATTAGTGAGCAAAAAACAATTTAAAGATAAAAAGTTTTTTTGAAGTGTATACTTGACCTAATATAAATGCTTGATCTGTTGTAAAATACAAAAAAAGAATTTATGCATAAAATACACCTATTGAACAAATGCTTTTCTAAAAAATAGGTGTTTTTAAGTAGATAATATTAACTTAAACCTTGTTTGTAAAATTTCAAATGCAGGTTTGTATAATATGAAATCCCTACGTTAATTGCTAGCAAAATCTTATTCTATGATGAGTATAGCTGTATGGTATGTGTATCATCTTTGCATATTATATACACAAAATATTGATAGCCATATTTGAAAGATCTAATGCATTTTAGTTGTATAAAATACCAAATTAACAATGTTACATAAATGACTTTTATGTGCGGTAAAATTAATTTTTTTTACCGTCACTAGGTAACCGTTACCCCTGATTATCTTGTTCTTGTTATAGGACCCGCGAGTATAAAGCTTTCCATAAAAACAAAAAGACGAGCTCCATCAAATTTAGCTTGCATGTTTTTGCTTATCTTATTAGAACAAAAAACAAGGGGAGTGCAGTTTTTGATCAGGGAACATGTATTATGTTATTGTTTATCTAATTAAGGTACAACCCCATATCAGTAGCGTAGCCAGGAATTTTTTAAAGGGGGGTTTTGCAGCAAAAAGGTGGAAAAAATGGTAATGCAACAAGAATGAATTTTTCAAAAAAAATTTATCCAATTTTAAAAATTTTGCATTTTTAAATTTTTTTCTTGCTCAAAATTTTTTCCCCTAATTTTAGACCCCCCCCTTACATTCAGGCGCAAAATTTCTTGAGAGGGGGGGTTATAACCCCCAACCCCCCCTAAATATGCGCATGCCCCATATTATACCATACGGGGGTTTTTAGGCACACGAAACGACACCGCCGTTGAAAAGCCAGACGTATTTTAGAATCCTACGTTAATTGCAAGGGAAGAAAGATTTTTGAGCTAAAAACAAAAAAAAGGCTTGTAAACGACTTAAAACATAAAAAACTATATTCACGTACAGAAGGTTTTGCAGATTGAAAAGCAAATTTGAGTATAATTTTTGGTTTTTTATATTCTTAGAAAAAGTCTCCTAAATAAAAAACGAAACAAGAAGAGAGAAAAAAAAAACAATATTTAAGATAAATGTCTTGCCTTTCTAACACACATTTAATATTTACACATACAATTTTTTAAATAGAAATTTTGTACAGTTCTTGTTAATGCTATATGCTTTTTTAAATCATAATACTTTTGACTTCATAAAAAATCTTTAAAAATAGACATTTCGCAAAAAAAGCGTACAAGATGTATATGTTGAACACATAGTCAAGTAAAAAAAGGCTGCTTTCTACAAATTTACATTTATTCTTATATAAAAAATGGTAAAAAGCAAAATTAACGTTTCATCTAGGACTCACAAATCCCGGCACAATGGGAAAAGCAAAAAATCTACTCCAAAATGCATCCTAGTATTTTTTTTCTATGTAACGTATATTTTCATTTAATTTCCGTCTGTATATAGTATCCGTATGACCGAAAAAGGCAGTTTTACAAACTATTGGACGGATGCTATTTGTACGTATCTGCATAAAATAAGTATACTTAAATACATTTTTTAAGTGGAGACTTCTATTAGTTAGCTTATTTCTATAAAACAATTGTTTACATGAAACAAATATTTTTTGAGTTTATGATGTTTTTTTGCATATCAATTCTTTAATATTATCAGACTTGTAAATAACTACAGATATCTTTTTATTATATCCTATATATTAAACCGGGTTTTTCGATAATAAAAGCTTTATTTTACAAATCTAAGTTTTTTGTATGTATAAAAAATATGCCATACACTGTGTTACATTATTTATATACTTTTTTGTCTATATTTTAGTTTAAATTTTTTTATGCGTGATTTAAAAATATTATGGTAAGTTAAGACTTTTCAGTATGCAACTGATGTGTTTTGTACAATTATATCTCATTTTTTTGGTCGATAACTTTGCAAGTTATTATTAAACATTAGAAATGTAGTTACAAATACAACAGTTACGGTAAAACAATAGCGAATAAAATTTTGTTAAAGAAGATTGCGTATATTTTTGTTTTTTTGTGTTATAAGACCCTTAAAAACCTAATACAATTAGGTGTCACAATCCACAAATGTAAAAAAGTGTAACAGACATGCACAATGTTTATAAAGTTAAAGAAAGACTTTTGAAGTGGTGTTTCGGAAAAAAAGGGAAACACCTTTTCTATATAACCACATGTAATACTAGCACATCACACACATGTTTCATAAGTGTTTAACCTTTATATTTTAACAGAAAAATTTGACATTTTTGTGTCTACTTATTCGTTTCATACATTTTTTTTTATAGAAAAAAACGTAAATAACTTGTTTTTGATAGACGGGCATTGACTTTAGGACACAGTTTTTTATGTGCAAGTTAATTTTACCAAATTGGGCTTGTTTTGTTTTTTATGAGAAAGGTTGTTTGGTAGTATTCTTTTAAGCATAATTTAAAACAAAAAATGTCTTTTAGTATCCGCCCTATATAAAAAATCCGTATGGCCAAAAACTTAAGTCTTGCAAAATAATATACGATTACTATTTGTAAGACACTGCTGCAACAGACTAAAAGAGAGGCAGAAAAAGCATACCCTCCAGGGCCTTTTTGGAAAAACGGCCTGTTTGTGTTTTTTATTTGTGTCAAAAAAATATCTGCTAAAAAATAAAAAATTTTTTACTAATGAACAATGTTTATAAATTTTTTAAAAATTTTATGTTGTTCGTTTAAATTTGAAGTATGTCGTTTATCAACACCTACTTTAATTTTTCCACTCTAGAACGTCGCTGTTGTTCGCCACTGGGTATCTGAATCATATTAGTATACAGTAATCAATTTTATAACTGTATAGCTTTATCAAATGTTAGATTCATGGCTAAAAAATCTTTTTTTATGATAAAAATTATTTTTTAAAACTTTTAACTTTTTTTATAATAAACCCTTACAGGACCCGAATTTTTAAAAATAAAGATGTTTTTGCATTTTTATTGATTATACTTAACCGAGTTTTCCATTTGAATTTTTTTGTTTTAGGGAGCGGTTTTCCGCCAAAAGCGCACTTAAACAATTTTTTTTTTAGTTTACAACATATACAAATTTACGAACTGCGCATGTAATTGACTTAAAATCTTGACGTGAAAAAAATATTGATCCAGTATACTTTTGTGTTGTGATTTATATTTTTTTGGTAAATCTTGGAAATTGGGTTCGCCGGATCACAATTCCAAGTTATATCTAATTAAATAAAATGTATCGGATGCATGTTTAAACATGCAGTTATTATTTACTTTATTTATTCACATATCAAAGCAGCCATTGGGTAATTATCCGTACTTCTATAAAACGAAGAAAAAAACCCTACTGTCAGAAATGTACATGTATACACACGTCAAAATACAAGCAACGCTGTCACAAAACTTAGAAAAGATACAACTGTAGAGAAATTTGTAGTGCAAGGGGATGTACACGTAATTAGTAAATAGCAGAGATTTTTAAAATCAATAACTACGTAAGAGAATAAATACATATACACGCATTTTTATGTGACAGCTTTGTAAAAGAGTTTGAGCGATATTTTAATCAATTTTGTACAATGTTATACATAATCAATTAATAACAAATAAAATATGACTAAAGAACCACGTATTCGTATAAAAAACTCACACTATTAGCAAAATAATAATATTGGAGCGTTTGCGGGGCTATTGTGCAAAAGTATTAATGAACATCGCCATTTAACAAATGTTTTGTTTGTGAATCGGAGACATTATAAATATAATTTGGTAAATCAAAAAAGAAGGATTATGCCGTTACTTAAAGTACGTGGAGTATGCAGCAAAAAAAAATGACCAACAGTATTTGCCATACTTAAAATACATTTTTCCTACAAAAAATTACGCAAAGTAATAATAAAAATAAATATAGTATAAAACACATAAATAAAAAACATCTAGCACAAAAACAAAATTATTATTATCTATTAGTTTTTTTCGGCTTTTTTAAATTAAAAAAAAATTTAAATCGTGGCGGGTACAGTACACAATCAAAACATTTTTTATTTTTTGAGCGAAGCTATAAATCAAAAAATACATACTTGTTTGTAGTGTCGTATATTAAGCCATATGTGGAAAGTATTATATGAAAAGTTTGGCATTTCGAATATCTTAAAGATAAAAACTGTTTCTGCTGAGTATGTTTATCGCACTTATTTTTGATGCCGACGAGAACTCATGTCAGTGTTATAACATGTTCTTGGTTTTTCGAACACACTGCAAGTCTTGTATTTCCATGACTGCTTAGAAACGGTACATAATATTTTTCCATCGCAAAAAATGCCGATACGCATTACGTAAACAAACTACATTGTTATATAAAGCTGTTGTCGTTACTACTACAACAGAAAATGTCTATTATTGTAGTATGTTTACAAAAAAAAAGTGACATGCATATAGAAATATTTTTTACTAAAAATTTTACCAATTAGGCTGAGGTTTTGACAAAGAAAAACACCTCCAAACACAATTGCCGATTAAAAAATACACGTTGTTATATGCTGGTTCTTTTTTATTGTTTATGGCGAGTTAAATTCTAGATTATTTATATGTAGGGGAGATTGCAATACCCGCAAGGGGTAATAAAACCCCGGGGGTTTATAAACACGTTTTTTACACCCCCGGGTACCCGGGGGGAGTACTCGGGTATTTTTTACCCCTGTTGTCTTTTGCAGACAATTATCCTGTATAAAATTCTTCTGTTCTAAATAGGCATAAGCTTTTTTTTTTGTCTTTAAAATAAGTGCAAGTTGTTTTTTGTTCATATCAATATCTTTCCTATGTAGAAAGACAAAAGTATTTGTATATTAAAGTTATATAATTGTATTAGACTATCCCTTCATTTTTTTTTTACCCTGGTTTAACAACGTTATCAATATGCACTTAGTTTTTAGCTAAACTTCGGCGTTTTTATCTCATGTATTTATAGCTAATATAGATGGATAAACAATTAGATACATACAAAAAAATCATAAGTTTTTTACATATACGATTTAAAAGGCACATAACATAGCAAATTTTCGCACTATGTCTTTAGGTTTTTCTGCTTTTTTACCTTGTCTGACGTTAACATTTTGTGCGTATTCACCTTGTTTCTTTGTTCTAAAGGAAAAAGAAAAAACGCATGCAAGTATCGCATTTGCTTATACAAAAATTAGTTTGCACATACACAAACCTTTTTTGTATTCAATTAGCATTTAAAAAAAATTGAATTTTTGATGAGCTAAAAAAAGTTGTTTTAAACTAATTATACTACTATTAATATTTTTAAAATTATTTAAAATTATACGAAATGAAAACAATTTTTTTTATCATAAATTTTATATGTTTTACTATTTACGTTCTTCAAAGCTACGCAACCAAATTTTAACTCTAAGTTTACTTACGTCTTTGTACCTTACAAGCAACCCCGAGAGACAGATTCCGTTGGTTTTGACAAAAACCTTAGGTACCCGGGCCACGAGTATTGCTTTTCTAATATTTAGTAACAGATATTGTATAAATCTTACATTAAACGGATTTTATGTAGCGTATACAAAGAAAAATTGCATTCATGCCTAGAAATCTATAAAAATCAATATAATCAAAACCTCATGTACATTATACAAATACTAAACTGGGAATAGTGTATTTTCTTTTTTTAGTTCGTTATAATGCATAATTAAGTCATAATTTTATCTGTGTATCTCTTTTATTACACCGATATTTTAGCTGTTTTTTTCGCTTTGTAAAACAGCTAGAAAGGTAATTAAAAAAGGAGAAGCTTTTTAAAGACAAAAAATTTAGAAAACCCGAATCTAAAATAATAAAATTCATGAAAAAAAAATTACATAGCAACAATCCAACAATACAAAAAAAATCAGTTTTGTTAAGATGCTAATTATATGGTGAATTTGTAAATAATGGGAACAAGTTGTATGCAAAATTACAGTCAAACATAAAAAAAAGGTCGGTAAATAGAGGGCACGCTTTTATGTAAAAAACAGCATAAAGAAAAGACTTTAAAAAAATTGTACAAATGGAAGCAACTATTTACTTCTAAGAACACAAATTGTGTGAACTTTTAAAATCATACCAAACACCTCCAAAAAACCAGCAAAAATTATCGATTGCTTTGCGTAATTTATTTGAAAATTATAGGTGGCTTTTAACTTATAAATATTATAAAAAAAATAAAAAAAGCAGCAAAAGTCTGAAAAAAAAAGTCGTCACTGAACCAAAAGACACTAAAAAACCGTATAATAAAAAGATTCAATTTAAACTTAATCTTTTATGTAGTTTTGCGATCAATCTCAATCTTACACTGCAAGATTTGTGTAGCTTTCAATAGATTAATTTGCGTGTGTTCGACTTCTGGAAGTATAATTTAGTGTTTTTTGCGTTGTAAACACTTATTTTTTGCAATTTATTGCTTTACAGCACAAAACTTGTCAACGTCACATTGATGTTGCTGGATTCCAAAAGGGTTCAAGATCAGTACTTAAACACTTAAAGACCTAGATCAAAAGTACAAAAGTTTAAAAAACTTTTAAGCAGCGAAAAACTGCATATTTTATCAGAATTTTGCGTGTTAATAATTTACGACGGATCACGGCTTTAAATGTCTTTTATTACAGATTTAATTTACAAAAAGATAATGTATTTTGTTGGGCTGTAGTTTGTTACAAATTAAATTTTATTATATTTTTTGCATTTATAAATTGTATTGTCTAAGCTGATAGTAAAAAAAAACACAATATCGCAGAAAAAAATAATGGGAATTTTTTATTTAAAAAAAGAACTTTATATTTACTAGCATTATTGTCTGAAGAGCTAAGTATATAAATAGTTTATTTTTGTAAGAGTAAGAACATAACTTAATTTTTATTTGCAATTATATCTTCTTGTATGCATAAAAAATTAATCTTAACATATATGCAACTATCTTTTTTTCTCCCAATCGCCATATAAAAAAACATCTGATAAGATAACAAATACGCATTCAATGTAACATTTTTAAAGCGCAAAATGTATATCTACGCTTATTCTGTTGTCGGCGTGTACCATAAACTAGATACAGCAATGACAGCTTTTTTTACACTGTTCTATGCTGCGAAAAATTATTTAATGGGTGTACATCTATAGTTCAAATACAGTCATAAAGAACACGCAATAGATAAAGCCCGATCAAACTCGCAAAATTTTTTAGGTAAGGTATTTATAATTTGGTAACTGCACAAATGGGCACTCGAAATTTTCTTACAAGCTTGGTGGTAATGTAGATACATTTAATTTAAACACAGGTCTTTTTTTGGTTAAAATTGTTAAAATCTGTTGTTTTTTATCTGAGATTATTACTATGCACAATGACGTACGTCAGGAATGTACTAGCCAGAAAGATTTCAGTGCTTTTTACAGAGTTCGGGTGCAAAAACTATAGGTTTGATGTTTAAAAATACAGTATATTCTGTCTCAATAGGATTTATCATTTTGGATTACTCTATTATAATGATCAAAATAAATATACCAAATATGACCAACTTATAAAAACCTGCCGAAAACTACAAAAAAACAATTACTAACTTGGTTTTATCTGGCTAATTTTATAGATGGATTTTAAATTTGCTTTCCTATTTCGGACTACCATATTTTTAATATTTAATAGGATTATACTCTCCATCAAGTCAACATTTTTTTACCGTGCTTTATCGTCCTAAAAAGTACAAAAAAATCTCGCAATATATCAAAGAAAGCATAAAATAAATAACAAACATAAAAGGCAGAAGAAATACGCAATAGCGTTTTTTGCAATCATGAGAAAGTGGAAATTATTGCGTAAACTTAATATGATGATAGCTATCTACCAGAGATACACATAGAAAGCAAGAATATATGTTCAGAGTTATTGAAAATGAAGACAAAAGTATAGGCACAGCCACCGGTGACAATAAAAGATTATATACGACTGTGATATCTAACGCGCTTTTCATAGCATCAAGGCTTTAAGTTTTAAAAAAAGGTTAAATCGGATTTTTCTTTTTCACATGATTAAGCAATGAGCTAAACATAATCCGTACAAAAGGTTTAAATGAAAAAAAAAAAACAATTTAAGTTATGTTGATTATCTTGCGAAAAAAAAAAAAAATATAGCAGAACCTGCAATGCATCACACTAAAGTAGCAACAGATGGAATTAAGTAGAATAAAACAAACAGAAGGGGCAGGTTAGTATGAAAAGTGTTTTTAAACGTTTATCAATCGGTTATCTTTAGTTTTACAAATATGAAACAGGTGATTGTGCGATTCCGACAATTTTGAAAGGTAAAAAATAACCGGAACCATTTCACAAGATTAATACGATTTTTTTGGGTTATCAAGATTTCAAGTAGTTTTGGTTTTCTACAACTTCTTCTATGGCACGTAAATAGCACTTGGTTTGTCGCAAAACAAAATATATTCTTGTTCGAGTGATCGTCTAAATGGTACACATTCTTGAGAAACAAAAATGTACTTAAATTTGGCAAAATATACGAGGAGGCAGCTGCAGTTTAAACAAAAGATGCATAAGACTATCCTCAAATCATAACTACCATTTTCGGGAACTGCGATGCTGCTAATGTATGTTACTTTTTAAAACGGGCTGTTTCTGTAAACAGTTACTCGATAAAACAGTAAAGTTTGCAACCGCAATGTGTGAAAGTTTTAGAAATTTGTAAAGCTCAAATATAAAAAATGTTTACTGTTAGTCTTGCAATTGAAAAGCATTACCCATGTATTATCGGGCAAATAATGAAGCCAGCTGCGTTAAGAAAACGAGTATTGTTATAAATTATTGCACATAAACTACGCAATCATTAACATGGAAAACTAAGATAATCTTTCAAAGTACATTAATGCATGATATATTGAATGAGGGTATAAACAACGCAAGATAATGCTTTCCTGGAACAAGTTTTCTAAGCATAAAGTAGATACTGTGTCAAATAAGATAGTTTGCATTTTTAGCCTACAACACAACTAGTTTTTTATAGTCCGCAGACCACGGTTGTATTTTCAGCTAAAAGATCTATTATAGAATGGCTTAAATAAACAAATAACTTTTATTTTATCATGGGACAGGTGAATACAATGTAAAATGTGATTATCATTTCGGCATTGGACAAATTTTATGTCATGGAACTATGTAAAATCTAAAAAAGTGTCATCTATTCGTTATAGTCGAATTTGACAGAAGAAAACAGAAAACGATTTCTTCGGATAAAGACAAACAAATTAAAAGTAGATAATACACTTTTTTTATATAAAACAACCATTCCTTTAGACAAAATAACATCAGTGTTTTTTTAAAATTCACAGTTCAAAAGCACCAAAAAATATTTCTACTTTTTTATTTAAACATAAATATATAACTAAACAAAAGGATGAAATCAAAAAAAAAACAAAGAACCGCTAGATTATTCAATTCAATGTATAAATACGTGAACTATACATACGTAATACGTAAATACGAGCCCCTTAAGTATTGCGTCTGTGTTATCTCGTAGTTAATTGTATTGAAGAAATATTTTTAAAAAATAGTACACCTGATTTATCAAAGCATAGCTTTTCTTCTTATTTTTTTTGTTGTGTTCATAATTTTTATAATATAAAGGAGGGGTAATTACAAAAAAACAAACATGATTATCAATACAGAATTTCATATATCTTATTTTTCTTGAAGAACCTTCTAAAAAAATGTTGTATTTAGCCTCATAAAACGAAAAAAATATTTGTACAAAAAAAGATGCATTCTTAAATTAAAGCAAAATAAATTTTCTGAAAGGGGATAGGTACAACCAGTTGTGATATCGGAATTTTTTGTCTTGGGGGGGGGTCAAACTTTTTTTTTTGCTTATTTTTTTTGTAATTTTTTTTTTACTAAATTTTGTTTTTACGTTTTTTTTTTACCCAAATTTTTTTTTCGAAAAAAAAAATAAGAAATTCTGAAAAAAGTCGTTTTTAAGGACTTTTTTTATTCATTTTTGTAGAAAAGACTATAGCCTAGTATAATGAAACGCAACGAAAGCATAAAAAAACTATCTATGCAATTTATTTAGTTTTAGTATATCATTTCTTTTTATCTTATTTTACAATTTAATGCATTTTTAAAAAGCCAATTTTTTTATGATTTGAATTTGAATTCAGCATAAAATGTGTTGTAAACATAGCGCGAGCTTACTCAACTTTTGCTTGTACAGTATTAGATAACTAATACATGTAAAAAAAAACTTTTTTATTAATACCCCCTATTAGCATGACTTTTTGTGTCAACTTTACGTTTTTAGTATTCTCATTTTAAAATAGTACTAAAAAAAGTCTTATCAGAAAACCACAAAGCTCTTGTTCTATTTAATATGTATGAGTTTTTGTTTTTTAGGTTTGTGTTGTTAATAACAAAAATTTTTCTATACATATCAATCCATTTATACGATGAAAACCTTTGTTTACAAAACAAATATTCAATTTGGCAAAAAAGCGGGTTTCAAAAAAAAATTGCTGGTGTTATAATTTGCAAAGAAAAACAGGTTAATTTCACAAAGAAAAAAATCGTTTACAGATGAAGTTATGTTTCAGCCCGGCTTTTGTAATTTATACTGCCGCTAAGATTATGGGGCGCAAATACGCAGGATTATTTATTCAAAAAAAACCCTAAAACTGTCATAAAAGCAATAGTAATTAAAAACATGTATATATGTATGTCAATGACTTAAGTAATATATATGCGTACAAAAAGTATAAATATATCACTTGATTATCCTTAAACCATAATTTAAGCATTTTCAAACATTATTGCGCTAAATGCAGTTGCCAAAAACAAGCAAATGTTTATAGCAATTTTGACTGCAGTTTTTGCAGTTTTTGCGATTTTTCTGTATGCTATATAAAGAAGGAGCTAAAATGGACAAATAAACAATATACATAGTGTTTAAAAAATAAAAAAATATACGACATTAAACGTTTTTCTACAAAAATTGTGTTACGAGTGAAAGGCACCTTAATAAAACAGCGACTGTCTTGCAAAAAAAAAAATGCGCATTGTTGAACGTTTTATGTTGTATTCAGCTTCTTCTTTTTACGTATTAAGTACGAAATTCTATTTATAAATTTGCAATACATAGCAATAAAATAAAAGATGTTAAAAGACATATAATTAAATACACATTTGTTTGTACTATCCGCTAAATTATGTATACAAACAGCGAAAAATGCCTAAAGGCTAATTTTTTTACACATGAAGCGCATAACTAAAAACCAAACTTATCAAAAGATACCATGCACGGCTGCAATAAAAACTTAGTTGCAGATTTCCGACATTCTTGTTAATTTTAGCAAGGTTTGTAAGTAAGATGTATTAAAAAGTTTTACAGCGTGTAATTTTTCAACCAGCATTCTTGTCATATTTATCGCGGATTGTGCTGTTTTTGTGCGTTTTTCTAGGATTACGAATAATCATATAGTATAAATACTTTTTTGAGTTAAAAACCAGAAATAGATTTGCTGATATTTTAAATTAAAAACTACTTGTATTATATATAACATTGATTTCGAGACGTTTCAAAAGCATTGTTTTTGTGTATATATAACATATCATATTACTATAATGGCACTTGTTTACTTTTCAACAATATTTAAAACTACATAAACACATTTTTTCTACAGACCATGTTGAAAGTGTAGAGTTGCGCAATACAATACAGCTTGTATGTATTTTGCCGCATTATTACTCACAGAAATATAGTTCCTGCTGTTTGATTTGCTTATTGAAATAACTCGTCAGATCAAAATACTACACAAAACTGATTCTACTATAGAGTTTCCTTTCTTTGTAATTTTTTTCTTGTAAATCGCGTATTTTTATCTGCAAAAAAGCTTGTAGATATTATACAAACAATAATAAAAAAAATTAGTACTAAAAGTTTTTGGATCAAGGGTCAAATCC